>SJYX01006151.1:460281-510447 GCA_006410675.1 Oreotragus oreotragus | reverse complement strand
TGGATGATAGTTATAAAAGAAAAAGACGTGTCAAGGATGACATCGAAGATTTGGGCCTGAAATGGCAAGATCCCATTTACTGTTTATTCAACTGAGGGAGACAGGGAGAGATGATCTAAGAGAAAAGTCAGGAGTTCCGTTTTGAAAAGATTAAGTTCCACAACTGTTATGTGTCCAATTTTATTAAGATGTTAGGAAGAGAGCAAGAACTGGATTCCAGGACAAAGACCACAAAAAGAATACCGGGAATGTTGATAATATACTAAATAAAGTGTGTGTTAGTCACTCAGTCGTGTCTGACTCTTTGTGACTCCTACGACTGTAGCCTGCCTGGCTTCTCTACCCGTGGGATCTCCCAGGCAAGAATACTGGAGTGAGTTGCCGTTCCCTTCTTCAGGGGATCTTCCCGACACAGGGATAGAACCCAGGCCTCCTGTATTGCAGGCAGACTCTTTAAATAAGTAAATATAAAGGGAACCAGGGAGCTGCTGTCTTCACTCTCCAGTTCTGTTCACTAGACATTTACTGAGCATTCTCTGTGTGCTTGGCACTAGGATTACAAAGGTGAATAACCATAGTCCCTGTCTGTGAAGAAATCACAGAAAGCAAACCTACTTTCCTTGGTGTCGTTTCGTCACTAAGTCATGTCCGACTCTTTGGCAACTCCATGTCCTCTGTCCATGGGGTTCTCCAGACAAGAATGCTGAAGCGGGTTGCCATTTCCTTCTCCAGGGGATCTTCCCCACCCAGGGGTCAAAATAAATGTCTTTTGCATTGGCAAGCAGATTCTTTAGCACTGAGCCACTAGGGAAGCCCAATACTGTAAATGCTAAACCAGTTTGGCTATCCAGGTCTGTAGGTAGAGAAAACATCCTAGAGGAGATGACAAAAACTGATTACCTTAAAGGGTGATTAAAGTTAGCCAATCTTAGAAAGGGCAAAAGGGCTTTTCAAGCAGAGGAAAATAGTGGGGGAAGGAAGGCATGGATGCAAGAAATACTGTGAAGCATTCAGGTAAACTCCAAGCACTTCAATTTTACCAGCACATCAAGTTGAAGAAAGTGGGTAAATATGGTATAATTGAAAGTTGCTCAGTCGACTCTTTGAGACCCCATGGACTATACAGTCTATGGAATTCTCCAGGCCAGAATACTGGAGTGGGCAGCCTTTCCCTTCTCCAGGGGATCTTCCCAACCCAGGGATCGAATGCAGGCCTCCCTACTGCAGGTGGAGTCTTAACCAGCTGAGCCACAAGGGAAGCCCAAAAGTGTTATGAAAGTGGTATGATCAATGATAAATGAGTTGTCATAGAAAACCTTGCTTGATAGAACTTGCTGCTCACTGTGTTCAGAAGTGCAAGGCACATTTGCTTTTGATTTAGATATCTTGACCACCCTGAAGAGAATATATTTAAAGGAAGCAAGACTGAAGGTAGGAAAACAAATTAAACATTATTACAGTAGATAGTTCATGTGCTACAGCACATAGTTCAAGTTTGAGGAAGTAGTCATAGGAATTCCAAAGTAGTAACAGTGTTACTTGGAGGCAATGGCAACCCACTCCGGTACTGTTGCCTGGAAAACCCCATGGACGGGGGAGCCTGGTAGGCTGCAGTCCATAGGGTTGCAAGGAGTCAGACACGACTGGGCGACTTCACTTTCACTTTTCACTTTCATGCACTGGAGAGGGAAGTGGTAACCCACTCCAGTGTTCTTGCCTGGAGAATCCCAGGGATGGGGGAACCAGGTGGGCTGCTGTCTATGGGGACACAGGGTCGGACACGACTGAAGTGACTTAGCAGCAGCGACAGTGTTACTTATTGGAGTAACATTTCCCAGAAAAATTGGCAGGTCTCACTGTCTGGTATGTAGAGGGAAAAAGCAGGAAGAGGCTTGAATGACTCACAGGTTTTGGGTTTGAAATGTCAGAGTAGTGGAACTACTAATTGAGACTGGGTTGGCTGGAAGGGAAGATGATTCAATCAGTGTTGAAGTTTGGGAGGGTGGTGGGATAGCAAAGATAATGGTTTGGCAGACAGATGAATATGCAAATTAGAATCTTAAGACACGGCAGCGCTGAAGATATAATGCATGGGCTTAAAACCATGAGTTCAGATCAAGCTAGGAGAGCATATAAAGAGAAAACTGCAGTGAGAAATGGGACGAATAATCTTTAAACTTTCTTCAGATGATAGCTTTGGTGAAAGGCTTCTAATTGCTTGGGGTTAGTCACAGCTAACATGATCATGGGACAATGGAAACAGTGACAGACTTTATTTACTTGGGTTCCAAAATTACTGCAGATGGTGACTGCAGCCGTGAAATTAAAAGATGCTTTCTCCTTGGAAGAAAAGCTATGACCAACCTAGACAGAAAAAAAAAAAAAAAAAAAGCAGAGACATTACTTTGCAAAAAAAGATCCATATAGTCAAAGCTATGGTTTTTCCAGTAGTCATGTATGGATGTGAGAGTTTGACCATAAAGAAGGTTGAGTGCCAAAGAACTGATGACTCTTGAGAGTCCCTTGGGCTGCAAGGAGAGTCAACAAGTCAGTCCTACAGGAAATCAATCTTGAATATTCATTGGAAGGACTGATGCTGAAGCTGAAACTCCAATACTTTGGCCACCTGATGCATAGAGCTGACTCATTAGAAAAGACTCTGATGCTGGGAAAAATTGAAGGCAGGAGGAGAAGGGGATGACAGAGGATAAAATGGTTGGATAGCATCCCCGACTCAATGGACATGAGTTTGCGCAAGCACCGGGAGATGGTGATGGACAGGGAAGCCTGGCGTGCTGCAGTCCATGGGGTTGCAAAGAGTGGGACATGACTGGACAACAACCACAGCATGATCCTGGGCTTCCCTGGTGGCTCAGTGGTAAAGAACTCACCTGCTAATGCAGGAGATGCAGGTCTAGTCTCTGCATAGAGAAGATCCCCTGGAGGATGAAATGGCAACCCACTCCAGTATTCTTACCTGAGAAATTCCATGGACAGAGGAGGCTTTGCAGGCTAGTCCATGGGGTCACAGTAGAGTTGGATGCAACTTAGCAACAGAACAATAAAAACATGATCACATAGCCAGCAATTACCACCCTCCTGTGGGCTCAGCACAATTTGTTTGAATGTACAAAGCACATTTTTTCAATTCAAACATTTCTGAAGTAGGGTCCCATCTTATAAATGACCTCTAGTCTCATCTCTAGAAAAGCTGATAGTAAAAAGGTAGGTGCTTCTTAAAGACAATGACGGCATCTCAAGGCAAGTTCTCTGGGAAGGAGACTCTGAAACAGATTTATGTGCAGGATGTATATTGAGAAGTGTCTTTGGGATCACTCCCAATGGGGTAGGGAAGGAGAAATAAAGCCCAGTAAGGCCCAGTCTCTCTCTCGGCTCTCTGGTGCACTGAAGCTGGGATGGCCCTTGACGTGGTTGACCTTGGAGAAAACAAGGCTTTTGTAAGACTCCCCTCTCTGCAAAGAACACTGGGCGCACAATGCCCCGGGGGTGGCTGTGACCTGGGCAACGAGAGGTTCTCCCAGAGAGGACTGTCCAGCAAGTGGCACTTCCAACCATGCGGACAGCAAAGTCATCACTCCTTAAGGAAAATACAGCCATAGTCCGGCACCCACTGCAGATGATTCTTAAGAATGAAGGAAAGACAGCACTGCTACCTCCATGTGATTTGATCTTAATATGAGCGTGAAGTTTCAAACATAAATATTCCTTGGAACAAGCCATTTTAAAATCTGCCTTAGTAAAAGGTTAGCTCACCTGGAATCCCACCCTGTTTGGCAGAAAGTGTAGAAAGAGAATTACTCTGGAACATTTAAAGTAATTATAAGATTTTTAAAAGACATTCATTGCAAAATTTCCAGAGACTGACTGAAACATTATTTGGGACAAAAGACTAAATAATAATGGTTAAGTTCTAATTTTCTGAGCACTTAGAATGAGGTAGATTTATCATGTAATTAGTAGCTCTGAAGTTCCAATGTTCCTATCTTACATGGCAAGGAAGGAACAGCCCCAGCCCTGTAGTGGAGGCATGCAGGGTGACCCCAGCCTTGTGTCATTCTACCTCCTAGTTGGCATCTCAGGTTAACAGCAGGTCCTATCAGCAAGCAGGCTGCCAGCACTCCCCTCAATCTACCTTGACTCCAATGACAACCTAACCCCAGCAGACCTCATGGGGAATCCAAACCTTATCCATGACTCGCAAGGACCCAAATACCAAGCCTGGTGCCTTGACTCCTCAGGGCTGTCAGCTACTTTATATAGATATTCTATTTGTGTATACTGCATGCTAAGTTCCTTCAGTCATGTCTGACTCTTTGCCTCCCTAAAGACTGTAGTCTGCCAGGCTCCTCTGTTCTTGGGATTCTCCAGGTAAGAATATTGAAGTGTATTTCTATGCCCTCCTCCAGGAGATCTTTCAGACCCAAGGATCAAACCCATGTTTCTTATGTCTTCTGCACTGGCAGGCGAGTTCTTTACCACTAGTGCCACCTAGGAAACCCAGATGCTCTATTTAGATATGTGCTAATGAAGCAACAGTTAGAACTGGACATGGAACAACAGACTGGTTCCAAACCGGGAAAGGAGTACGTCAAGGCTGCATATTGTCACCCTGCTCATTCAACATATTCAGAGTACATCATGAGAAATGCTGGGCTGGGTGAAGCATAAGTTGGATTCAAGACTGCTGGGAGAAATATCAATAACCTCAGATATGCAGATGACACCACCCTTATGGCAGAAAGTGAAGAGGAACAAAAGAGCCTCTTGATGAAAGTGAAAGAGGAGAGTGAAAAAGCTGGCTTAAAGCTCAACATTCAGAAAACGAAGATCATGGCATATGGTCCCATCACTTCATGGCAAATAGATGGGGAAACAGTGGAAGTAGTGACAGACTCTATTATTTTGGGGGGCTCCAAAGTCACTGCAGACGGTGACTGCAGCCATGAAATTCAAAGACATTTGCTCCTTGGAAGAAAAGTTATGACCAACCTAGACAGCATATTAAAAAGCAGAGACATTACTTTACCACCAAAAGTCTATCTAGTCAAAGCAATGGTTTTTCCAGAGTCATGTATGGCTGTGAAAGCTGGACTATAAAGAAAGCTGAGCACTGAAGAATTGATGCTTTTGAACTGTAGTGTTGGAGATGACTCTTGAGAATCCCTTGGACTGCAAGGAGATCCAACCAGTCCATCCTAAAGAAATCGGTCCCGAATATTCATTGGAAGGACTAATGCTGAAACTGAAACTCCGCCACCTGATGGGAAGAACCGACTCATTGGAAAAGACCCTGATGCTGGGAAAGATTGAAGGCAGGAGGGGAAGGGGATGACAGAGGATGAGATGGTTGGATGGCATCACCGACTCAATGGACAAGAGTTTGAGTAAACTCTGGGAGTTGGTGATGGACAGGGAGGCCTGGCGTGCTGTAGTCTATGGGGTAGCAAAGAGTCAGTCAAGACTGAGCAACTGAACTGAACTGACGAGTTTTTCCCCTCTTCTCACAGTTGAACCTGCCCACAAGGGTGGGAATGATGAGTCAAGAGGAGCACTGAGGACCTGGCCAGGCTGGACCCATTGGAGAGGCACTGGCTGTCTGAGATCAGGCCAAGTGAAACCCAAAAACTGAACTTCACTGAGCCTTAGCTCCAAACAAGAGGGACCGCCTGAGCAATAAGCCCTGGAGGAGGTTAAAAATGCACTGCTTCTGGTAATGCATTCTCAAAGTAAAGGAATGCTTCCTAAACCATTGACAAAAAAAAAAAAAAAAATTTCAATCTACTCTGCCACAGGAAATAATAACTTTTCCTTCTATTCTCCCTATAGAAAACATCAAGAATCATTATCACATAAAAGAGGAAATCTGAGTGTATGCAGACAAAAACGCAGCTTAGAGTATTGTTGTTCTTCCAAGGCCTCTTTTCTTCAGTTGAGTGCTTGTTTTATACAAATTGAAAACATGAGCTCTTTAATCTTTTGTTTTTTAATGATCAATGACACCTTTAACATCCAAAAGCTATGCACTCTCTCCTCAGAAAAATGCATATAAACACATATCCAAAAATTTGGATGAAATCATATGAAGCTAAAACATTAAATCCTCTAGAGGTTTCAGAATACCTTTTTTCTAGATTGCTGGCTCTGCAACGTGATTTTTTTTTAATGCATATACATAGCACATACATAAAATACATTCCTTTATCTCCTACAGTGCCTAACATTGCAGTTCACACGATGGAAGTTTTAATAAATGTCCATTGATTTCAATTACCCAAGAAGTAAGTAGCCAACAGAATACACAGAACCATCTTTGAAGTTCTTTGCCTGGTCGTATCTTACACTATTTCATGATTTCCTTTTTTAAAAGAAGACATAATTATTGTTATTGTGGGTTCAGGTTTAGAGCAGAAGTAAAATAAACATTAAACTACAAACTCAGTATAACTACTTGGATATAACTATACATGCAATAAAAATTCACGTTTAGGTGAGGAGAGTACCTGTAACATAGGCAGTACTCAATAAGTATTTGTGGATTGTGAATACATGGATATATGAATAATAAATAAGTCAGGAGAAAGGCTGCCGCAAATGGAGGTTTTTGGATGGTGGGGGGCAATTGAGGTCAGTACTGAAGAGTGAATATGATTTGAATAGGAAGAAGGAGGCTATTCCAGCTAATATAGACCCAGCATAAATGATACCATCCAAGGATGAAAAAACTTGAGGAGTCACCAACTGGAAAGTAATGAAGGAAGTCAAAGGAAATACGTTTGAATAGGTGAATTGGAGTGAGACTGCATACGACCGTCCAAGTCAAGGTGAAGAATCAGATATTTGTTCTGGACAACAGAATACAACTTCAGATTCTTAAGACAGTGAAGTTACCTAACAATTATACTTTACAAGAATTAGTCAGAAATTAAACCCATAACTGAAGAGAAAAAAATCATTCATCACTTTTTAACATCAGCTAGTATGATGTTAAACCAAGTGTTTACTTATTAGACAAACTATTACCTTAATCTGAGTGATAGCTCTTCTACTTTAAAAAAATTAGCTTTTGTTTCCTGGTCATCAACAATCATCCTTTTGTTCCAAGAAAATAGAGACTGTTGATTATGGAAGAGTGAAATTTGTAGGTGATGGCATGCTGAACCCACATGTTAATTATTAGAAGGGTAAATAGAGGACTGGGTCATAACTAGTTGTATCCCAACATAAAATTCTCCAGCCTCTCCAGCACATATGCCCAATAGGAACTTCCATCTGGGTTGTGACTGTTGTCTCTCATAATATACGTAATATATACCTCATTAGACTTATCAAGTATGCATGGTGCTTCTGCATTTTGACTGGCCTACTAAAGCCAGCCTTCATTCAATCTCTCTATAAATCCCTTCAGAGTACATTTGGTTATGGCCCTCTTTAGAACTCTGTTGCTGCTGCTAAGTCAAGTGAAAAGTAAGCAATGTTTTTTCTTTCCCAGAAAATTTGTACCACCCCCTCTCCAGCCAAAAACCTTATTCTTCCCCTTCAGCACCACCTTCTCCACTGGCAAACAAATACTATTTCAATGACTGAAAGTGGAAGTAAACTTGAGAAAGTGAAGTCGCTCAGTCGTGTCCGACTCTTTGTGACCCCATGGACTGTAGCCCACCAGGCTCCTCTGCCCATGGGATTCTCCAGGCAAGAATCCTGGAGTGGGTTGACATGTCCTTCTCCAGAGGATCTTCCTGACCCAGGGATTAAACCCAGGTCTCCCGCATTGCAGGCAGACGCTTTAACCTCTGAGCCACCAGGGAAGCCCCAAACTTGAGAATGCTGTCCTAATATATAGATAGGATAAAAGTGAGCCATAAGTTGTTAAATACTTTATACCGGGTTCCTACACTTTATCTGTGACATCACAGTGTCTCTCACTATTCCTTAACTGTCCGGGGAACTTTCCAGCGTTGGCTTGCCGTTGTATGTCTATCTATGTGCGTGTGTGTGTGTGTGTGTGTGTGTGTGTGTGTGTGCATGCCATGTGCAGAATCTGATGAAAGTCTCCACTTCTATAAATCTTAAATATTTTTTGATGTGACTATTCATTATGTAAGGGTGCTGTAGCTATGGGGAGCTATACAGCACTGGCCTTCGGATGGAAAATTCCAGCTAGTACCTTATACCTTAAATGGTTTTGATCAAAAGTTTGATGGGGAAAAACTTGTAATTAGATAAAATCAAAATTTTTGTGGAATTCAATTATCAATATTTTTCCAAGGTTAGACTTGACAAAAAACTCAGATTTCACTAAGTCAAGTTCACCTAGTTGTTAACATTTCTAATGGATCTGAATTGAAGAAGAAAGCATAGAGAGGGAGAACAAAGCTCGATATTGTGGTTGTGGTCACCTACATAGAAAGATAAGAGTTGAACCTGTGTTTATTGTTAACATTAATAAGTGTTCAGGAAAAGCTCACAATGGACTTCCCTGGTAGCCCAGTGGATAAGAACCCACCTGCCAATGCAGGGCACATGGGTTCAATCCCCGGTTCAGGAGGATGCTACATGCCATGGAGCAAATAGGCCCCTGTGCCACAACCACTGAGCCTGTGCTCTAGAGCCTGCATGCTGCAACTACCGAGCGCAAGTACCCAGAGACTAAGTTCCCCGACAAGAGAAGCCCCCACGCCCAAACGAAGAGCAGCCTCTGATCACCACAACTAGAGAGAGCCCGCGGAGAGCAGCGAAGACCCTGTACAGCCAGAAAATAAAACTAAAGAAGTAAATATAGGAAAAAGAGAACACTCACAGTATGTCACAAACTATCCCCGAAGGAAGAAAGTACATTAAAAGAACAAAGTAATAGCATTAATAATCTCTGTAGCAGAACATGCCATTCAACTATATCTAGCATATCTAATGTTGGCTTCCCTGGTGGCTCAGAGGTTAAAGCATCTGCCTGCAGTGTGGGAGACCCAGGTTTGATCCCTGGGTCGGGAAGATCCCCAAGAGAAGGAAATGGCAACCCACTCCCATGGATGGAGGAGCCTGGTCGGTACAGTCCATGGGGTTGCAAAGAGTCAGACATGACTGAGAGACTTCTCTTTCTTGTTCTTAATTTAAAAAAATTGAGGACTTCCCTGGTGGTCTGGTGGTTCAGATTCCGTGTTTCCACTGCAGGATGCATGGGTTCTCTCCCTGGTAGGGGAACAAAGATTCTGCATTCTGGATGCATGTCCAAAAAAAATTAAGAAGAGTTCAGAACAAAAATTCAGAAAGCAGCAGTGGAAAAAAGTGTTTAATAGAGAGATTAGTCTTCAGCATAAATTACTTCAATATGAGCTGTAAATTTGCGAATTCTATTGAAATACACAATCTGCATGATGCCAAAAGAAAATAGTAATTCTTGGCCTCAGAAACAACAAAATGGATCACTTGATGTCAAGGAGTTTCGTACAACCAATGGAGATTAAGCTCTGCATTAATGATCTCTTATCAAGAAACTAATGACTTAACTTGAGCTCCTGAAGAGTCTGTGGATTATTATCTGAAAAGAAAGAAAGCCCCATAACAGGGTAAAAGGCCATGCAGAGTAACTGCCTTTGGGAAAAAAAAAAAAAAAAAAAGCTTTCTCAGTTTCCAACAGAAACACATAAAACACAAATTATACGGGAATGAAAAATATGTTAAAAATCTTGTTTTTTCACTTTGATTCCTTTGGGCACCCATTATCATGCTTGAACTGAATATTTACATCAAATAAACACCATTAGCAGAAAAGATAATGAAAGAAAATTATTTTCCCACTTAGAGCATTTCAACATCTGGGCTACCATGGGTCATTAAGGAACAGGGAAATAGACCCTCTAGACTGCCACCTACCCTTTGGTTTTTTTTTAAAGGAAAATGTGAAGAAATATCTGCATTGTTAGAGTCCATTGGGATGCTGGATAACCTGTTTCCAGGCAAAGAAAAGATTACTATGACTTCTATTAACCTTTTAAAAAAATGTCTTCTTCTTTAAACTCGGGTTAATTAGACAGGCCAGCTCTTGAGAAAACAGAAGGAAAGGCACCATGTTTCACAGTGTATCTCACGTAAGTGTTGTGAGCAAGAATCAGGCAGTGTTCTGGAGAAAGAAGGAAAACGTACAGTGAGAGAAACAGGCATTCTCTCAGGCTTGGCTTAATTAAGGTAAAACAAGACCACTTAGAGTCACAGAATTATTGGGAGGGTGTTAAGGCTGAGCTGGGTACCAGAAATGTCAGCCAGTAAGGATACATAGCCAGGTGACATAACCACAAAGGGTAAGTGGAGAATAAGAAATTTTAATAAGGAAAAACTGGCATTAAAGTATGCTCATTTCAATGGAAAAAAAAAAAAAAAAAAAAAACCTCTCCAAGATGTTTAATTAATGCTCAGCGAGGATTCTCTGGTCTGAGGCACTTCTTATGAGTTATGCCTAGAGTAATAAAAGAGGTGAATTACTGAACATAAATGATGTTTGATCCTTTACAGTGCTAATAGCCAAGGAAAGCACTCCAAAAGCTTGACTCTAACATGCAGCAAGGATGAGCTGAACAGGACTAGAAGCACGCCAGCAACGACTGGCTGCGCAGAAGCATGGCCGAGAGGAGCTACCCCTCACCCAAGGTCAGGGGCGGCGGCCGAGAGGAGCCAACCTACGCCCGAGGGGAGGGGCAGCGGCCACGAGGAGCAACCCCATGTCCAAGGAGCAGCAGCTTCGCGGGCACAGGAGGGCTGAGAGGAGCTACTCCATGTTCAAGGTCAGGAGGGGCAGCCGTGAGGAGATACCGCTCCTCCATGGTAAGGAGCTGAGGCTGCACTTTGCTGGAGCAGCCATGAAGAGATATCCCACGCCCAAGGTAAGAGAAACTCAAGTAAGATGGTAGGTGTGGCGAGAGGGCATCAGAGGGCAGACACATTGAAACCACATCACAGAAAACTAGTCAATCTGACCACACGGACCACAGCCTTGTCTAACTCAGTGAAACCAAGCCATGCCCTGAGGGGCCACCCAAGACGGGCAGGTCATGGTGGAGAGGTCTGACAGAATGTGGTCCACTGGAGAAGGGAATGGCAAACCACTTCAGTATTCTTGCCTTGAGAACCCCATGAACAGTATGAAAAGGCAAAATGATAGGATACTGAAAGAGGAACTCCCCAGGTCAGTAGGTGCCCAATATGCTACTGGAGATCAGTGGAGAGATAACTCCAGAAAGAACAAAGGGATGGAACCAAAGCAAAAACAATATCCAATTGTGCATGTGACTGGTGATAGAAGAAAGGTCTGATGCTGTAAAGAGCAATATTGCATAGGAAACTGGAATGTTAGGTCCATGAATCAAGGCAAATTGGAAGTGGTCAAACAGGAGATGGCAAGAGTGAACGTCAACATTCTAGGAATCAGCAAACTAAAATGGACTGGAATGAGTGAATTTAACTCAGATGACCGTTATATCTACTACTGCAGGCAGGATACCTCAGAAGAAATGGAGCAGCCATCATGGTCAACAAGAGTCTGAATGCAGTACTTGGATGCAATCTCAAAAATGACACAATAATCTCTGTTCGATTCCAAGGCAAACTATTCAATATCACAGTAATCCAAGTCTATGCCCCAACAAGTAATGCTGAAGAAGCTGAAGTTGAACGGTTCTATGAAGACCTACAAGACCTTTTAGAACTAACATCCAAAAAAGATGTCCTTTTCATTATAGGAGACTGAAAGGCAAAAGTAGGAAGTCAAGAAACACCTGAGGTAACAGGCATTTTGGCCTTGGAGTATGGAGTGAAGCAGGGCAAAGACTAATAGAGTTTTGCCAAGAGAATGCACTGGTCATAGCAAACACCCTCTTCCAACAACACAAAAGAAGACTCTTACACATGGACATCACCAGATGGTCAACACTGAAATCAGACTGATTATATTCTTTGCAGCCAAAGAGAAGTTCTATTCAGTCAGCAAAAATAAGACCGGGAGCTGACTGTGGCTCAGATCATGAACTCCTTATTGCCAAATTCAGACTTAAATTGAAGAAAGTAGGGAAAACCACCAGACCATTCAGGTATGATGTAAATCACATCCTTTATGATTATATGGTGGAAGTGAGAAGGAGGGACTAGATCTGATAGAGTGCGTGATGAACTATGGATGGAGGTTCATGACATTGTACAGGAGACAGGGATCAAGACCATCCCCAAGAAAAAGGAATGCAAAAAAGCAAAACTGCTGTCTGGGGAGGACTTACAAATAGCTGTGAAAAGAAGAGAAGTGAAAAGCAAAGGAGAAAAGGAAATATATAAGCATCTGAATGCAGACTTTCAAAGAATAGCAAGGAGAGATAAGAAAGCCATCCTCAGTGATCAATGCAAAGAAATAGAGGAAAACAACAGAATAGGAAAGACTAGAGATCTCTTCAAGAAAATTAGAGATACCAAGGGAACATTTCATGCAAAGATGGGCTCAATAAAGGACAGAAATCGTATGGACCTAAAAGAAGTAGAAGATATTAAGAAGAGGTGGCAAGAATACACGGAAAAACTGTACAAAAAAAGAGCTTCTTGACCCAGATAATCACAATGGTGTGATCACGATCACTCATCTAGAGCCAGACATCCTGGAATGTGAAGTCAAGTAGGCCTTAGAAAGCATCACTACGAACAAAGCTAGTGGAGGTGATGGAATTCCAGTTGAGCTATTTCAAATCCTGAAAGATGANGGACTGTAGCCCATCAGGCTCCTCTGTCCATGGGATTCTCCAGGCAGGAATACTGGAGTGGGTTGCCATTCCCTTCTCTAGGAGATCTTCCCCATCCAAGGATCAAATCCAGGTCTCCTGCGTGGCAGGCAGATTCTTTACCGTCTGTGCCAAAAGTAAAAGTCATAGGAAAAGAAAGTTGAAAATTCAAGGCCCTGGTTGTTCTTTTATATGTGAAAACTGATTCATTTGCTTTGTGTGCCACTCCGGGTTTGCCCATGGACATTTCCTCATTGGTCGGTTCCAAAGGCCGCTTTAGAGAGCGTCCATTTCATATGAGCTGAAGATGAGTGTTTCATTGTGGTGACCTTGCTTACAAGGTTAGAGTCTTCCGTCCTGATTCCCTATACTCCTGGTATGAAGTGCTTTCTGTCTGGCCTTTGTGTTTGTATGTTTACTCAGAACACCTGAATATATGTCGCTCTCTGACTCTCTGTTTCTCTGTTCCTTTCAGGACTATTGGCTCTCTCTCCTTTACAAGCGCCTGATCGGCCCCAAAGTCCTGGCCGTGCATGTGGCTGGGCTCCAGCGGAAGCCCCGGCCAGGCCGAGTGATCCGGGACAAACTAAGGATTTATGCTCACTGCACGAACCACCACAAGTAAGTGTTCAGAGAGATGGCACAGAGACCACCCCTGAGAATTTCTAGGCCCGTTTGAGAACTTTGTACTACCTTGGACCCCTTCAGGACACCGAAAACTGCTTCTGGATTCACTAGACCCACTCTTTGCAAGTTTCAAATAATTTCTGATAAACAGTTTTTTCTCCAAGTAAAACCCCTTTCTCACACTTAGAGGAATTAGTCATAAAATGTTCATAAAGATATATGCCATTTTTATTTACTTCATCCAGCAAATTTTTAATGAGCATTTTCTCTCAGCCAGTTGATGTAATGCCCAGGAGGCTTATTTGTGTGCCTACGCCTGAACCAAAACTAGAGATATAAAATCTGTTCCTAAGATATACCAGCAGAACTTGAGGAAATAAGCCTACTTTTCTAAGACGCATGTTGGAGAGCTGTACCACTGGAAACCTAACCATGTACCAGTGCATCCCAAGCTGGGAGTTCCCAGAGCTAGTCATGTCAGCTTTACAGCCATTTCAGTATTTTGAAAACCATTTCAGCTATTTTAAAGGTTAGACAGTTAAATAAAATCTGGGCTTCCTTTTTTTAGGGGGCCAAACCTTGAACAATCAGCACAGTAACGGGAATGGTTATCCTCTTTTTCATCTGAAGCTGAGGTTATTAGGGTTGTCTTTTAAGAAGTAGGAAACATAATTAGTACATAAAGTTTAGCAGATAAAATATTTTAAAACATGAGGATCATAAGGTAAAAACTTAAAACAGAGCCTAAAGCAAAACCCACCTGACCAAACATGGCTTTCTTGCATTGCTTCCAATTTAAGGAGCAGAGTAGGCAGCCCTGGAAATAAGAACCCTTTCTCTTAAGGCAGAGAAACCTTGTGTGGAGTGGGAGTGAGGAAGAAGGAAGCAAGCTCCTCCAGCCAGACCTTCATTCCAGCGAGCCTATCAGGGTCGATCACCGGCAGTGGAGAGCACAAAGAGTCCTCTTGGTCAGGTTACAACAGATGCCCCTTCCCCTCCCTGATGACAGAGGAGCCATGCCAATTAATTTATCATGATAAGATTTTTCAAAGAATCACTCTGAGCACAAGGGGGCCAGGGGCCAGTTGTCTTGTCTATAGATACAAGTGCCTATTGTGGATGAGAGGAGGCTGGATTGGGCAGAGGCCAGAGGCTTTCAACGTCCCTTTGGCTCAACAGGAAGCTCAATCCAATAGCTGACAGAGAGTGACTGCTTTATGGCCTTGGTTGGAGTTATCTGATCAACATACAAGGAAACATTGTGTTCCTGTCTCTACCCTGGCCTTGAGGTAACCACCCAAAAAGTGGACTCCCAGCTTCAAGAGAGGAAAAGTTCTCTTGGCACCTTTTGTCTCTTTGGGGAAGCACATTAGTCGGTGCCCTTTATACTATGGCTCTGCGGACCCAGGAGGAAAAGTCAGTAGCCAAGCCCTGGGCTTAACAGAATTTGGGGGGGTCCTCAGACAGGTCTCCTCACTTGGTTTCATCCCAGTGTTCATCCTGATGCTCTTTGACATTCTTGTGGGAAGTTGTCACTGATACTCTGAATATACCATGCACTCAGGGCCAGTGCCTCATGCATTGTTGTATTACTGGTGTCCCACAGAGTGACTGGCCTGAGGGAGGTGTCAGTGAATGTTTTATGAATGAATGCAGAAACAGGGCATCAGGGCATCACTGGTGCTTTATACTTCTAGCTCTCTTCCCCTTTGCTGTCACCACATTGGCCAGAAGAAAGGGATACGTGGAGTGCTTAAGAATTTTGCATTCACCAGCATAAAATCATTCATTGTATTCAATATTCTCTCTCCATCACCAAATCTCCTGTACTTTCTATGGGAAGTCATTCCAGACCCTCTCCGGGGAAACTGTGCTTCTGCCAATTCCATGCCTCCTCCCTATTAAAAAAAAAAGAAAGAAAGAAAGAAACACCTTTATTAATCTATGTCACCGATGACCTTAGATTTACTAGGGTGAAGGTCTTTTTGTTCTTATTAGAGAAGAAAGCCCCCAGTAGACACACTGAGCTAGCTGATGATGAGCTGGCTGAGTCTGCAGATCTCCATGTCAGTGGGTGTCCAGTGCCTTAGATAGATGGGCCCAAGGATAGAAGTGTCTCTGCCCTTTCTCTGTAGGAAGCCACATTCCCTGTCTGAGCCCCCTCACCCTCCACAACATTATCAGGAAGCACTCCCGATCCACTTGGTTTATTTGTCGCCAAAGAGACCAAGGTCACAAAAACATCCCAGAGTGGGCATGTTAGCTTCATGCTGTTCAGTCTTGACCAGTACTCCAAAAATACATATCCTTGGTCAAAAGAGGGAATTGACGAGAAAGTATAAGTTTATTGATAGAATAACCCAAAAAAAGGTCTTTTAAAATAGCTCCTGCACTCAAGTATATGTTGAACATTTCCTATGTGCCAAGCCTCTTGTCAATTATTTGCATTAGTATAATTGTATTAAATTCCAAAGGTTCTACAGTATCACATGTATATACATACAGCAACATTAATAATATAAAGAATTTTACATTTGGAAAGAACCCTTAGAGATCTTTGGCCTGTTGTCCTGTATGACATAGAAAGCCCCTTTGTAGTCTCCCTGACAGTCATGAACTTCTACTTGAATACCTCACTGCTTCTCATGGCATCTCTTACATTGTGGGTCATTTCTGACCTAGTAAAGCACTGTCTTTTATGACTGATTTATGATAACTGAGTCAGACACTCATAGCAACACTAGCAGGTGCTTTTCTGCTTTCTGTTCTAGAGCCAACAAATTAGGACCCGGAAGCACAGCAGTTCTCACCCTAAGGCTTCTTACTCAGAGAACATGCAGGTTTTGACTAGGAAACAGTCTTTTTATAAACCATTCTGCTAACACAATGTATGTATCCGGGGAGGAGCTGAGATCCTTAGCCAAGTTTAGAACCAATTGGAGCCTGGTGGATACTGAAGAAAAATTGAGTCTTTGGGGGTTCAAGTTTGTTTATTGTTGGCAAAGCACGACTTCCTGTTTTTCAGAAGAAGTTTTTTTGAAGACTCATAAAAAGGTTCCTGAGGCTTCTTGGACATCAAATGGCTCTTACAAAACAATATTTTGATGAGTTAAGTGTAAATGAATCAAAAACATGTGGATTAAATTTCCCTTAAAATACACAGGGGCTTTGAAATTGGGAAAAAGATGTTTGGCAAAACATGGCCTGACTTACCGAACCCAAAAACTTTGAATTAGATTTGGAGAAAATGGACCAACCCAGTTTTCAAATACATAGACTTTCACTGGAAATGGACATGGATTTCAAAGCATCATCCTCCCTTCCCTTTCCTAGTCTCCCAGCTTCACTGAAANCTTTGCCAACAAAGGTCCGTCTAGTCAAGGCTATGGTTTTTCCAGTGCTCATGTATGGATGTGAGAGTTGGACTGTGAAGAAAGCTGAGCACTGAAGAATTGATATTTTTGAACTGTGGTGTTGGAGAAGACTCTTGAGAGTCCCTTAGACTGCAAGGAGATCCAACCAGTCCATTCTAAAGGAGATCAGTCCTGGGTGTTCATTGGAAGGACTGATGCTAAAGCTGAAACTCCAGTGCTTTGGCCACCTCATGCGAAGAGTTGACTCATTGGAAAAGACTCTGATGCTGGGAGGGATTGGGGACAGAAGGAGAAGGGGACGACAGAGGATGAGCTGGCTGGATGGCATCACTGACTCAATGGACATGAGTTTGAGTAAACTCTGGGAATTGGTTATGGACAGGGAGGCCTGGTGTGCTGCTATTCACAGGGTTGCAAAGAGTCGGATATGACTGAGCGACTGAACTGAACTGAACTGAACTGACTGAGCCCCTAAGGAAAGGCTGGTGGGACAGACGTTCTGCCAGAAGAAGGTGGTCAGATGAAAGATGTGTCCAAGTACACTAGGCAAATACAGCACTGAGTTATGAACTTTTTAATAACACAGAGGGCAGAATTCATAAAGACAATTTCCAATCAACTTTTATTAGATTTCCTTTATAGCCCGTTGTAAAGCCATCTCCATGCAGGAAGCTTTACTTTCCATCAAGTATTTGACAGAAACAGAACCATCTGACAAGTCTGTGATACTCAAAGAACAGAAAAATAAAAGCAGTGATACAATATTCATTCAGGAGAGTGAAGCACATAAAACACAGGAGACAGCTCACTCTGGACACGATATTGGTGGCATTAGGCTTCCTGCCTCTAACGATTGTAGTCACACTCTCCCTCTAGCTATAATAAAATATTGTTATCCAGCTAGAAAATCAACACATTGGCTTCCAAAGCACATGGACTCACTAGTTTTCCTATCAGAATCCTACAGCTTTATGAAGCCACGCGCTGACAGAATGGCAGAGTAAAAAGAAAATAAAACCAAAAGAAAAACAGATAAACAGCTGTTTCCCCTTGCATGAAGGCATCACTGCAAACATATAGTAGTAAAGGTTCTTGCATTGTGAAAAGTCTTTTTGTTCCCTACATACTGAATGGCAGCATGAATGGTTTTGTTCTGTTTGGGTTGCTATTTTCCAAACTTTATTACCAGAAAAATCATTCCCTACATGCATGTTGCTCATAATATCCTCCCCTCTAGGGAGAGAAGTTATAGCTCAGACCCCATTTCTAATTTAACCGTTCACTTAATTTTCTTTAACAGTTTAAAACGTCCTGTGGATGCTATGACTTGGGCCATCAATTTGGGGGAGAGCCTGTCAGAATGACATCAGTACTTCATACAACATATTTCACAAAGAAAGGCAAAAACAACTTTGCTAAGACAAAGTGTGATAACTCTTCCGGCTCTGGTCTGCTATTATGATGCCTGTGTCTCAATATTTTGGTAATTTATCCTAGATAGCAGAAATATGAATGTCTCATCAAAGTGAGAATAATCATGCCTAGCTTGTAACCAAATAATCAAATAATCAGTATAAAAGATATGTCTGGTGAAACGGAGAAAAGGCAATAAAAAAGAAAGAGAAAATGAAACACTTGAGAAGAGCAGAGCATGCACAACTGGAAGCTAAGAAAGAGTTTTATTGTGTGAAGAAAGAAAAACAAGCTTATAACTTGTCAAGCCCCATGTACATTCTTATCAATTTTATTATTATAATAGTCACACACCCACCTCCTACAGAAATGGAAATAAAAATAAACAAATGATACCTAATTAAATTTTTAAAAATAGTCACAAACATTCATCTATAAATTTTCTTCATATATTTTGTTGAGATCCAACAAACCAAAATAGATTAAAAATCTATAGCAACTTGGAAACCAGTCAAAGTAGGTTGTTCATTTTATAGTTGGGACAATGAGGTCCAGAGATGTCAACTGACTTGTCCCAAATTACTTAATTACTGAGTAAATAATAATTATTAAAATAATTATTATTATGGAAATCCAGAATGCACACTGTTTCGCACATAAACTATACTGCTCCTAATACACCTGAGCTGGTTCGCACAACTGTGAGGCTGGATCCAACCTCTAAATCATGGGGAAAAAATAGATTCTCTCATTGTCTTAATGAGGAGAAAAAAAGATTCAAAAGCAGTCAACAAAGAAATCAATAGTACTCTCAGAAAAAGTTACACTCAATAGCTTAAGTAGTATATATCATATATTCAATATAACACTATATGCTGTATATGTGTGTGTGTGCACCAGATCAAATATTCTACTCCATGTGGTCTCTAGTTAATGGTAGCTTGGTATCCTCAAGAGTGGGAATTTTCTGCATTGACTTTATATTTTTTGCAGTTCCTTTAGCACACTCTTAAAGGAATTATAGTCATTCACTTCAATTACCTCTGAAAAGAATATGAATAAGAAAAACTACAATTGCACTCTGATTTCCAAAAGAAGCTGAAATGAGTTTGACTCAGTTAATCAAGTCTTTAAAGTGCATTTATAAGATAAGCAGAGAGGAGACAGGGTGCAAGCAGAAACCACAGCTTGAAATACAACAGGGCGGATTAGACTGAAGTCCAGTGCAAATCACGGGAATATGCAGAACATAACAAAGCCTAATTTAGGTTACTCTTGACCATCTGGATATCCTATTTTGTAGGACCAGTGCTCATGTAAAGCTTGTGCTGGCACCCTCTAATGCAGTACTTTTTACAGCACTATGTAGAACCAACACAGTCTGGCTATGTAGCAATAATGTTGGTTCCCATAAGGCCCGTGTATAAAATCAGGCCCTCTGATGAACGTGCTATGGGGACAAAGTTCTGTAGTTCAACCAAATCCAGGCTTGCCCAACTCAATTACTATTTTGGAGGAACAGGGCATGACAAGCAAAATTATATACCTCACCCTGCCCCCCACTACCAAATCCTACCTTAAAATGTGCATATGATGAGGTATTACTCCTGTTATATGGAGATGTAATATGGCACAGTTGACTTTAACAGGGAGATTATATGAGGGGAAGTGGGCAAGGAGGACAACTAATTTAATCACATGAGCTCAGAACTTTTTCTCGATGGTGGCAAAGAGGGATGCCAGAGAGATTCAAGTCATGAGAAGGACTACACATGCCCTTGCTGGTCTCACGATGAAGGGAGTCATGTAAGAAGGGATCCCGGTGGCTCCTAGGACTAGTGTGTAGCCCCTGCTGACAGCCAGCAAGCAGACAAGGACCTTCCTCATACAACCACAGGAACTGAATTATGCTCACAACGAATTATGCCGAATAATTAACTTTAACTTAAATGCTTGGCAATGGATGTTTCTGGAGTTTCAAAGCCTCCACATAAAAGCCCAGCCTGGAAAACACCTTGATTTCTACCTTGTGAGACCCTGAGTAAAATACCCAGTCAAGCTTGTCTGGACTTCTGATCTAGATAACTGTGATATAATTAATGGACGTTATTATTTTTTTTTTTTTGCCAGTTAGGAAAGACCTTTATTGGGCAATCGCTCTCGGGCAGGACTCGCAAGCGTGAACAAGCGGAAAAGGGAGTCTGCAAAGTGTAGAGGGAAGGGCAGGGTTTATACAGCCAGCTAGGGTGCAAAGTTATCCAGATATAGCAAAGAACGTATTTGGTGCGTTTGATTGGCGCGGGCAGGCGTTGTGTGGGTCTCTGATTGGTCTTTTCCCGGGTCTTCCCGTTCTGGCATGGCTACCTGGCAACGGGGTGCTGATTGGTTCACGTCTGGGCTGGAGATTTTTGGCGGGCTTTTTGCGGGGACTTTCCAGCGGGGGTACTTTCTGGGTTTTCCAGCCGGTACTTTCCGGGTCCCGCCCGGGTGCCCTTTCACCTTCCTCTTCTCAGATTCTCTTCTTCCTGGATCTCCCCTTCGTCCCCATTTTCTCCTTCCTTCCTGCCCTCGTCCCCTCTTTCTCCTCTTCCCCTACCTTCCAGAACCCGCCTGGACATGGAGCTCCTCCATAACACACACAGTTTCCCCCACCGGGACGGGGGCCACCATCCTCTGGGACACGCCCAGGACTGGATCACTCACACCCAGAACAGCCTCCTGTATCGCAGAGGGACGCTCTTAACTTGCAGTGGAAAGGAGGGTTTCCTAAAAAGAAGGGAAGAGGGAACATTACAAGGTTCTATTCCGTAAAGCCAAAAAACAAAACCTAATATATAGTTTCGATGTAGCAAGTTAAAAAAAAAAGTAAAAGCCATTTAGAAAATGAGCAAAGCGTTTCAACGTGAGCATTGGTGGTTCAGTGGTAGAATTCTCGCCTGCCACGCGGGAGGCCCGGGTTCGATTCCCGGCCAATGCAAATGTGTTTTTTCTTATCGTTCTAATTTTGAAAATGCTCTGGTTTTGAGCTCGGAAATGTTCTGTTTTCTAATTTTGACCTACTCATATCTTTTGTAACCGTAAGACCGGCAATCACTTCTGCTAGGTTAAAGGGGCAGACCGGTTGGCGACCGGTTGTTTTCCTAACATCCAATTTTCTGCCTTCAGAATATATAAAATCAATCTGTTTTTGATTCATTCTTTTGTTTGTAGCATGAGTAAAATTAATGAATGGGCTTTGAAAGAAGTTTCCCCAGTTTCTAAAAACAGCCCGTTACGTAAAGTGTAATAAAGGATTTACTTTGAACATTCAGCATATCGGCAAGCAGAGTGGCGCAGCGGAAGCGTGCTGGGCCCATAACCCAGAGGTCGATGGATCGAAACCATCCTCTGCTAACTCTTTTGTATTTTTCCTGAGGGGAGCTGTTTTGTATTTTTCCTGATGGGGAGCTGGTGGTGGCCTGCTGCAGTGTCGGGGGCACCGAGTGCAGCAATGCATGCATGGGACCTTTTGAAGGAGGTAGACATTATCTTCCAATGGACGTTATTTTAAGCCACTAAGTTTGGAATGATATGTTACACAGTATAGAAAACTACTACATAGGGCAATTTATTTACCTCCCAAAGCTTGTAAAAGCAAAGATGACAATATAAATCATAAGAAGCTGTAATGAGGAGTAAAGAGAAGAGATGATGCACACAATAAACCTAGCAAAGTAATTAGCATGCAATAAGAAATTAAGTATTTTATGACATTTCAAAGATATCTGTCACATTTTGGAAGTCAACCATTCTGAAATCCCCTGCAAAATTGTTTGGCTATTACTTCTGCCAAGGCCACGAATACCTTAAACAGACTTAACAGGTTTGTGTAATTGAAATGTCATGTGAGATAACACATTAAATTAATCAGATGATTCACAAAGTACATTTGAAAATAATTTTGGCTCATTTGTGTGTTTTCATCTTATACATGCTCCAATTCAGTAGAGCATAAGAAATAATAATTTTTTTTTAAAGATATCTTTAAACATGATTAGAATCCTGATAAATAAAGTCACACATGCTCTAGGTTCTGGTTCACTATTACAATAAAGAACAACTGAAGAATTACCTGAAACCTGTGCAAGGCTATTATCAACTTTAGCAAAACACTCTCAATTTTAGGACCCAAACAGGAAAGATTAAGTGCCTTGGGAATGCTCAATGTGCTTACTTGGTCTGACTAGTCAAAATAATGCATAGTTATGAAAGTGGAAGTGTGGCTTGAGAGAAAAGAGCAGAAAATTAATTATGTTGGAATATTAGGAATAGGATAAGAAATGAGAGTACTCTGAAGGAAGATAAGCCATGTAATAAAGTTAGAAAGAAACTAGAATACTTTGAAAGAGGATAAACCATATAGTAAGATCAAAAATAAAGTGAATCTATGAGACCACTGTTAGGATGACAGCAAAATATTACATATAAATGACACAAATGACATGAGTTAAGGAAAAGACATTACACAGTGACAAAGGGTCAATCTGACAAGAAGATAAAACATTTGTAAATATTTATCCACCAACATAAAGTGAAAGTGAAGTCGCTCAGTCGTGTCTGACTCTTTGCGACCCATGGACTGTAGCCCACCAAGCTCTTTTCCATCTTTCCCTCTCTCTCTCTGGATATCAGCCACAACTATGTTCGAGGGTCCATTACACTTTTTATCATCAACTTGCACCGATCAAGAAAGAAAATCAAACTGGCTGGGACTCTCAGGGACAAGCTCGTGCACCAGTATCTGCTGCAGCCCTATGGACAGGAGGGCCTGAAGTCCAAGTAAGTGCCAGCCCAGAAACAGCTTAGGAGGGAGTGCAGTGGGAGCTGGGTGTGGAGGGAGTTGGATGGCCGCTTTGCTGAGGGCACCAAGGTTGCTGCTAATTCACCCAGGGACTGCTTACTCCCTTTAGCACCCTGAACAAGCCCTTCCCAGACCCTCTAGGCTTGGGGTCCCCAACAATAAACTCAAATGATGGACTAAATATATCTCAACAAGGGCATTCTTGGTATCTGGACTATGCATTATGCCAGATGATCACATTTCAAGCTATTTAGAATCTTTGGTCCCCACCCACTAAATGTTAATAGTGCCCCCAGTCATGTAACAACCAGAAACAGTGGTAGTTAAGAACCACGTCCCTTCCAGGGGTAGCATTCTATACCACTGTAACTGTCTGTCAACATCTGCAAATTCTGTGAGGTAGAGCACCTCTAAAGGACAGAGTACTGGACAAAAATCAGAAGTTCAGAGATCAGCAGTCACTTCTAATAAATTAAAAATTTGTATTTAGCTAAAAGATCTAATTTGGGATTGATTTGGATTAATTTTTAATTTAATTTTTTTAATGTGAATAAAAACCTGGAGAAAGAAATAAAATACTGTAAGAAAAAATAAAAGTCAGTTCTGCCCCAACTTTATAACTTTGGGCACTTCTCCTCTCTGGAACTGTTTCCTTATCTTTTCTGGGCGCTCTGTAGTCTTTTCAAACTCTGTAATTATATGATTCTGTGACATCTCTACTGCCCTCAGTCTCATCTAGATAGAGACTCTGGCAGTGCTGACCTCTACCAACAGAAAGCAGCTCTAGGCCACCCCATCCTGGGGGAGGCCTCCCAGGAAGGACATGAGTGCTGTACAGACTGGAAGCGCTCCCATTCCACTTTTAATGTTTACCAAGTTTAACAAAGCTGTAAACTTGGAGCAGGTGGCTTGAACTCCCACAGCTGCCCACAACTATTCACGCTGTAATTGTTCGCCATTTCACTGCAACCTTGGTGGCTTGCATTTGGTTTCCAACTGTATGCTATGGGAACAAAACACAATCTGGGAAGTCACTTACTGAGTCTCTTTAGCCCACCCTGCATTTGTTATTTGCAGTCTGGGTTCACAGACTGGCTCTTTTTCCTGGCTGCATGTCCATTACTCTCAAGCCTACCTATCCCAGCAGAACTCTCGAGTATTTCATCCCCTCTATCCATTTCCCAGTAGTTCACGACTGGTGTGCTGAGTTTCCGGTCTTCATTCTAGGCAGAAGACGCTGTTCTGGTTCACTAAACAACCTGGGCAAATCCTTTAGTCCTAATCCCTAGGCCTCAGCTTTCTCATCTACAAAATTCAAGAGTTATATATATGGTAAAGTCCCTTCCAGCTCTAAAATTCTCATCCAGGTCTAATCTTCTGAGGCCTGTGTACTTAACTCTTGCACTGCCATTCACTCAAGACCTGCAAAGTCACATCCGGCAGAGAGGTGACTCCACAGCAGTGATTATGATAGTTCAGGGGCCTTTAGAACCCAAGATGATTGGGAGCTGAGCCTGCCCTGTGTCCAGAAGACCACATGTGCTGCGTGGAAGAAACTAACCAAAGGCCTTAGTCTAACAGGCTAAGGTGTCAGTCCCTGCTCTGCCACTTGCTGGCTGTATGTCCTGAGGCAAGTTCCTTGATCTCTGTGAGCCTCAGTTTCTTGAGCTGTAAAACTTTTTCCATGGAGAGAAGCACATGAAGTCTTCTGTACAAATTTCGTGACACATAGTAAATGCTCAGTAAATATCCAAGATAACACTTTCTTTTCTTTTGCTAACAACTGTGCCTCTCCTAAATTCTAAAGGAAATCAATCCTGAATATTCTTTGGAAGGGCTAATGCTGTAGCTGAAGCTTCAATACGTTGGCCACCTGAAGTGAAGAACTGACTCATAGGAAAAGACCCTGATGCTGGAAAAAACTGAAGGCAGAAGAAGGGGACGACAGAGGATGAGATGGTTGGATGGCATCACCGACTCAATGAACCTGAGTTTGAGCAAACTCTAGGAGATGGTGATGGACGGAGAAGCCTGGTGTGCTGCAGTCCATGGGGTTGCAAAGAGTCAGACACAACTGAGCAACTGAACTGAACTGTGTTTGCTGGAAAACCTCCCATAACCAGCCTCCCTCCCACAACACCTTTCTTTCGTCTTCAGCTGGTGAAGGTATTTGAAGTGGTAGCTTTGAGTCATTTCGGAGTTACTCAGTTTTCCGAAGTATTTCCCATGTACACAGGAGGTATACATGTTGTCAAACTATTTGTTTTTCTTCTGTTAATCTGTTCTTTTTATTACAGGGGTGTCTAAGCCAAGAATTTAGAAAGGTAGAGGAAATATTACATATCTGAAGTAGGATCCTGGAACAACACCCGATGGTGTGTGGCAGACAGAGGGAAGGACATGTAAGCATCCTTCATTCTCAGGGGACGAGAGAGATTACCAGTTTACCCAGATTACCATAGGAGGAAATGATGTCAGGTTGGTTTATCTGTTGCCAGGGAAAACAGCTGAGGAGCACCGCCCTTACCACCCCTTTGATAAACAACAGAGTAGATGGAGCTAGAGCAAGTACATAGGCACTTACAGATTAAGATCTATGATTAAGAGGGAAAGTCAGTTCTGAGAGTAGGGTGTAGGGGAAGCAGGCACTGGTGGAGCAAGGGATGTAGGTACAGAGAGGAAAGGAACAGCCATCTTGGGCGGCCTAATCATACAATGTGTGGATATGGGTGTAAGGCAGGCATGTGTGGCCTTTGGCATGATTTTAAGGAATGTAGGTTGATCTACACCTAGTTATACATTAGCTCCCAGCCACCCCCACCCCTAATCTAAGCTGAACCCCCAGAGTGAGGCCTTTATAAAGGAGAGGCTGCAGCTTCTGAAGAAGGGAGGGACAGGAATAAACAAATGAGAAGTATGGAGAGGATGGCACTTAATGAAGACCACCTTCCAGGTTAAAAGACACTTGGAAACTATGAGAGGATACACTGACTGAAACTAACTACCCTGCAGGCACCATAGCAACCGTTTGCAGGAGTTATTTTACAACAGGAGGTCAGGACTGCCTTACACAGAATTAACAAGCCACCACCAACCAGAGGTATTCAGAAAGGTCAAGGAGATGCCATGAGTCCTACCACCTCCCAGAATCTTTCTTGCTGGCATCCATCTTGGCTGAGCAATGCGTGAGACACAATGAAGTACCCTGAGAGCGAAAAAGTTGGCTTAAAGCTCAACATTCAGAAAACGAAGATCATGGCATCTGGTCCCATCACTTAATGGGAAATAGATGGGGAAACAGTGGAAACAGTGTCAAACTTTATTTTTGGGGGCTCCAAAATCACTGCAGGTGGTGACTGCAGCCATGAAATTAGAAGACGCTTACTCCTGGGAAGAAAAGTTATGACCAACCTGGATAGTATATTCAAAAGCAGAGACATTACTTTGTTGACTAAGGTCTGTCTAGTCAAGCCTATGGTTTTTCCTGTGGTCATGTATGGATGTGAAAGTTGGACTGTGAAGAAAGCTGAGTGCTGAAGAATTGATGCTTTTGAACTGTGGTGTTGGAGAAGACTCTTGAGAGTCCCTTGGACTGCAAGGAGATCCAACCAGTCCATTCTGAAGGAGATCAACCCTGGGATTTCTTTGGAAGGAATGATGCTAAAGCTGAAACTCCAGTACTTTGGCCACCTAATGCGAAGAGTTGACTCATTGGAAAAGACTCTGATGCTGGGAGGGATTGGGGGCAGGAGGAGAAGGGGACGACCGAGGATGAGATGGCTGGATGGCATCACGGACTCGATGGACGTGAGTCTGAGTGAACTCCGGGGTGTTGGTGATGGACAGGGAGGCCTGGTGTGCTGGGATTCATGGAGTTGCAAAGAGTCAGACGCGACTGAACTGAAGTGAGTCAGAATGACTGTGTTGAGGCCAGTGTGAGGAAAGCAGAAGAGACTCCATCTTGAAGCCTGTCATCCATCTTAAAGACAGGATGTGAACTGGGCCTGAACTCTGCCCAAGAGTGAGGAAACTGTTGCTAGTGTAAACCATGTCACTGGAGGCTTCCTTCCCTACAGATGACAAATGGAGATTGTAGTTCAGGTCAGGCTGCCCCTGTTAGATTAACCATGGAGACATCAGCCCTTGATGTATAATCACTGTTCCTCCCCTTTAACCTTAGTTGTTTGTTCTCCTAGCACCAAAATCATATACAACAAAGAGTTTGCTAACATGTAACCAGTCACAAACGTAATGGGGGGCATAAAACTGGGCCTCTCAGAAACAGGGTCTTTGTTGGGAACTGATTCCCCCTGGACCCGCTGGCATAATAAACTGTACTCCACTGTCTTGTGTGTCCTTCTAGGTGTGTTTCTGGATTCCACAACAATTGGACAGAGACAACCCAGAAACTAATCCCATCACCATAAACCAGAGATTGGCAGAGCAGCTCTCCTGGGTTCCCTTACCCTCCTGCTCTCCCCGACAAGACCCCTTCCAAATAGTCTCTTGCTTTGTCAGCACCTGTGCCTCCTCCGATAATTCATTTCAGAGCATCATACAAGAATTCCCTTTCAGGTCCTGGAAGGGGTTCTTCCAGGAACAGACGGACAAATCAGGGACAGTCATCCTAAGCCCCAAACTGAATTTCAATGTGTGTATGTGCACAGGCTTTTAAGGAATTTATACAGATCTTTCATCAATTCTTACAGGAATGTGTGCACCCACATGGTAAGAATCTCCCACCCTAGACTTTAAGGGGAGATAGTCAGAAACAGCAGACCAGCACCCATAGCTTTGAGCAATGGAGAGCTTCTTAAAGAGTTTAACTTGTGAGTTTAGTCCTTTTGTTTGTGCTGAGTCCACAGAATTTTCCTAAAACAGGAAGTAACTGTCAGGGAAATGCATGCCTCAAAGGAAAAGTATAGCACACCCTTTAGTGTCATCTGATTTCTGATTCAATGAGAGGTATTTTACAATTCTGTAAATTTTTGATAACTGGCAGCAATAAAAAATAATTTCTGTCTTGTTCAGTTGCTAAGTTGTGTCTATGCAACCCCATGGACTGCTGCACGCCAGGCTCTTCTGTCTTCCACTATTTCCTGGAGTTAGCTCAATTTCATGCCCATTGAGCCCGTCATGCTATCTAACTATCTCTTCCTCTGCCGCTGCCCCCTTCTCCTTTTGCCTTTACTCTTTCCCAGCGTCAGGATCTTCTACAATGAATTGGCTCTTTGCATCAAGAGGCCAAAGTATTGCAGCAGCCGCTTTAGCATTGGTCCTTCCATTGAGTATTCAGGGTTGATTTCCTTTAGGATTGACTGTTTTTGTCTACTTGCAGTCCAACGGACTCTCAAGAGTTTTCTCTAGCATCACAGTTTGAAAGCATCAATTCTTCCTGGCTCAGCCTTTTTATGGTCCAATTGCTGTCTATAGACATGCAAATTAATTCTATCTCTTGAGGGGACATTTCTTCCCTCCCAGTTCACCTTCCTCACCAATCCTCAGCAGTATAAAAGCCAGTTTGGACTTTATTTGGACTTTACTTTCAATATTTCTGATCTACAAATGGCATCCACTCTTTGAATTCTCCTTTTAACTGGTAGTAACACCTCACCAGTTGTCTCATAAAAGAGGTAAAATCTTTTCAAAGGGGTTCACTTTTACACTTGTATGAAAATCACGATTGTATATTTTGGGGGAAAATTAAACTTTAAGTAGGCTTCCCAGGTGGGTGGTAAAGAACCAGTCTGCCAATGCCGGAAACTCAAGAGATGCAAGTTCGATCCCTGAGTTGGGAAGATGCCCCGGAGAAGAAAATGGCAACCCACTCCAGTATTTTTACTTGGAAAATCAGGAGCCTGGTGGGCTACAGTTCATGGGGTTGCAAAGAGTCAGACATGACTGAGCTGCACACACACTCTTTAATTAGACTTTTATTCCCTATTTGACTGGAAGGAGTTTCTAGTGCCACTTTCATAACCATAGCAACCGGAGCCTAAGGTAAACCCACAGAATTCCTAAAATCCCCACTGCCTCTCCTTTGGGGTGACCAGAAGGGAACAGCACTAGGCTCCTTTCTTTCCCTCTTCTCTCTCATTCCTCCCCATCTTCCTCCTCTTGCTCTGACACGCTTCCCTTCTGTAAAGTCGCCGCCGTGAGGCACAGCACACTAGGGAGCCAGTTAGGAAAGACCTTTATTGGGCAATCTCTCTCGGGCAGGACTCGCAAGCGTGAACAAGCGGAAAAGGGAGTCTGCAAAGTGTAGAGGGAAGGGCAGGGTTTATACAGCCAGCTAGGGTGCAAAGTTATCCAGATATAGCAAAGAACGCATTTGGTGCGTTTGATTGGCGCGGGCAGGCGTTGTGTGGGTCTCTGATTGGTCTTTTCCCGGGTCTTCCCGTTCTGGCATGGCTACCTGGCAACGGGGTGCTGATTGGTTCACGTCTGGGCTGGAGATTTTTGGCGGGCTTTTTGCGGGGACTTTCCAGCGGGGGTACTTTCTGGGTTTTCCAGCCGGTACTTTCCGGGTCCCGCCCGGGTGCCCTTTCACCTTCCTCTTCTCAGATTCTCTTCTTCCTGGATCTCCCCTTCGTCCCCATTTTCTCCTTCCTTCCTGCCCTCGTCCCCTCTTTCTCCTCTTCCCCTACCTTCCAGAACCCGCCTGGACATGGAGCTCCTCCATACACACACGGTTTCCCGCACCGGGACGGGGGCCACCATCCGCTGGGACACGCCCAGGACTGGATCACTCACACCCAGAACAGCCTCTTGTATCGCAGAGGGACGCTCTTAACTTGCAATGGAAAGGAGGGTTTCCCAAGCTGCTGTTTCTTGTTCCACATTTTCTCTTTAAGTACCGTCCCGGACCTTTACTATTCCCATAAATCATTTCAACTCACTCTAAGATCTTCGTAGACAGGGGTAATGTTGCAGTACCTATTCTGTAAGTGTCCAGGAGTCTGGCGGAGGCATGGGTTGGTGGTGGCCTGCTGCAGTGTCGGGGGCACCGAGTGCAGCAATGCATGCATGGGACCTTTTGAAGGAGGTAGACATTATCTTCCAATGGACGTTATTTTAAGCCACTAAGTTTGGAATGATATGTTACACAGTATAGAAAACTACTACATAGGGCAATTTATTTACCTCCCAAAGCTTGTAAAAGCAAAGATGACAATATAAATCATAAGAAGCTGTAATGAGGAGTAAAGAGAAGAGATGATGCACACAATAAACCTAGCAAAGTAATTAGCATGCAATAAGAAATTAAGTATTTTATGACATTTCAAAGATATCTGTCACATTTTGGAAGTCAACCATTCTGAAATCCCCTGCAAAATTGTTTGGCTATTACTTCTGCCAAGGCCACGAATACCTTAAACAGACTTAACAGGTTTGTGTAATTGAAATGTCATGTGAGATAACACATTAAATTAATCAGATGATTCACAAAGTACATTTGAAAATAATTTTGGCTCATTTGTGTGTTTTCATCTTATACATGCTCCAATTCAGTAGAGCATAAGAAATAATAATTTTTTTTTAAAGATATCTTTAAACATGATTAGAATCCTGATAAATAAAGTCACACATGCTCTAGGTTCTGGTTCACTATTACAATAAAGAACAACTGAAGAATTACCTGAAACCTGTGCAAGGCTATTATCAACTTTAGCAAAACACTCTCAATTTTAGGACCCAAACAGGAAAGATTAAGTGCCTTGGGAATGCTCAATGTGCTTACTTGGTCTGACTAGTCAAAATAATGCATAGTTATGAAAGTGGAAGTGTGGCTTGAGAGAAAAGAGCAGAAAATTAATTATGTTGGAATATTAGGAATAGGATAAGAAATGAGAGTACTCTGAAGGAAGATAAGCCATGTAATAAAGTTAGAAAGAAACTAGAATACTTTGAAAGAGGATAAACCATATAGTAAGATCAAAAATAAAGTGAATCTATGAGACCACTGTTAGGATGACAGCAAAATATTACATATAAATGACACAAATGACATGAGTTAAGGAAAAGACATTACACAGTGACAAAGGGTCAATCTGACAAGAAGATAAAACATTTGTAAATATTTATCCACCAACATAAAGTGAAAGTGAAGTCGCTCAGTCGTGTCTGACTCTTTGCGACCCATGGACTGTAGCCCACCAAGCTCCTACGTCCATAGGAGCACCTAAATATATAAAGCAAATATTACTGTACCCAAGGGGAGAAAAAGAAAAAAAATACAATAATAGCAAAGGACTTAACATCCCAGTGACATCAATGGATAGATCATCCAGACAAAAAATCAGTAAGGAAACCCTTGATTTAAACTACATGTTAGGTCAGTCATCTGACCTAACAGACATATACAAAAGATTCCATCCAAAAGTAGCAGAATATTTAAAAGTCAGAAGATAAGAAATTGTGTTCATCTTCAAGAAAAATAAAAGACATTCCCTATCATGAGACCGTAATCAATATATGTAATTTGTTTTCTCTGCCAATAAGAACATATATATCAATAATTACTTTAGGGTGTAAATGAATTAAATGCTCCAACCAAAAGACACACACTACCTGAATAGATACAAAAATAAGATTTATATATATGCTGTCTGCAAGAAACCCACTTCAGACCTAGAGACACATACAAACTGAAAGTGAGACGATGAAAAGAGATATTCCATGCAAATGAAAATCAAAAGGAAGCAGAAGTAGCAATTCTCATATTAGACAAAATATACCTTAAAATAAAGAATATTATCAGAGATAAGGAAGGATATTACATAATGATCAAGGGATCAGTACAAGAAAAAGACATAACAATTGTAAACATTTATGAACCAAACATACAAGCACCTCAATACATAAGGCAAACTCTAACAGACATAAAGGGGGAAACAGACAGTAACACAATAATAGCAGAGAACTTTAACAGCCCCCTTACACCAATGGACAGATCATCAAAACAGAAAATAAAGAAACACAAGCCTTAAATGACATATTACACCTAATTAGATCTAATTGACATCTTCAGGACATTCCATCCAAACACAGACGAACACATTTTCTTCTCAGGTGCACACAACATTCTCTAGGCTAGATCACATTTTGGGTCACAAATCAAGCCTTAGTAAATTTAAGAAAAACTGATATAATATAATATAATATAATATAATATATATAATTATAGATATTACATATATTCTGTATTATACATTATAATATATATCTATAATTATATATAATATATATTATATATATAATACAAACACATTGAGATTAACCAGTGTATTTCTAAATAGCCAACAGGTTACTGAAAAAATACAATGGAAAATAAAAAAAAATTCTAGAAACAAATGATAATGAAAACACAATGATTCAAAACATATGGGATGCAGCAAACTCGGTTCTATGAAGGAAGTTAATAGCAATACAATCCAACCTCAAGAAATAAGAAAAACATCAGATAGATAACCTAACCTTACACCTAAAGCAACTGGAAAAAAGAACAAAAGAACTCCAAAGTTAGTAGAAGAAAAGAAATCATAAAGTTAAGAGCAGAAATAACTGAAAAAGAAATGAAAGAAACAATAGCAAAGATCAATAAAACTAAAAGCTTGGTTCCTTGAGAAGGTAAACAAAATTAACAAACCATTAGCCAGACTCAAAAACAAACAAATACAAACAAACAAACAAACAAACAAAAAACCAAAGGGAGAAGACTCTAATCAACAAAATTAGAAATGAAAAAGGAGAGATTACAAAAGACAATGCAGAAACACACAGGATCATAAGAGGGGTAGGATGGGATGGGAGGTGGGAGAGAGGTTCAACAGAGAGGGAAATACGCATACCCACTTGATGAAAGTAAAAGAGAGTGGAAAAGTTGGCTTAAAGCTCAACATTCACGAAGATCATGGCATCAAGTTACATCACTCCATGGGAAATAGATGGAGAAAGAGTGGAAACAGTGTCAGACTTTATTTTTGGGGGCTCCAAAATCACTGCAGATGGTGAATGCAGCCATGAAATTAAAAGACGCTTACTCCTTGGAAGAAAAGTTATGACCAACCTAGATAGCATATTCAAAAGCAGAGACATTACTTTGCCGACTAAGGTCCATCTAGTCAAGGCTATGGTTTTACCAGTGGTCATGTACGGATGTGAGAGTTGGACTGTGAAGAAGGCTGAGCACTGAAGAATTGATGCTTTTGAACTGTGGTGTTGGAGAAGACTCTTGAGAGTCCCTTGGACTGCAAGGAGATCCAACCAGTCCATTCTGAAGGAGATCAACCCTGGGATTTCTTTGGAAGGAATGATGCTAAAGCTGAAACTCCAGTACTTTGGCCACCTCATGCGAAGAGCTGACTCATTGGAAAAGACTCTGATGCTGGGAGGGATTGGGGGCAGGAGAAGAAGGGGATGACAGAGGATGAGATGGCTGGATGGCATCACTGACTCGATGGACGCGAGTCTGGGTGAACTCCAGGAGTTGGTGATGGACAGGGAGGCCTGGCGTGCTGCGATTCGTGGGGTTGCAAAGAGTCAGACACGACTGAGCGACTGAACTGAGCTGAACTGACGGCTGACGCATGTTGATGCATGGCAGAAACCAACACAACATTGCAAAGCAATTATCCCTCAATTAAAAAATTTAAAAAGTAAGGAGACTAAACAGGTAGAAATGACATTAAAACAGAAATGACATGAAAACTACTCGGCTCTGCTCAGTTGCTCAGTCACATCTGACTCTCTGTGACCCTTCAGGCTACAGCCGACTAGATTCTTCTATCCAATGAGATTTTTCAGGCAAGAATACAGGAGTGGGTTACCATTCCCATCTCCAGGTGACCTTCCCAACCCAGGGATCAAACCCAGTCTCCTTCATTGCAGGAAGATTCTTTTACCTGCTGAGTCACTGGGGGAAGCCATTAAAACTACTAGATTAAAAAATAAAAAATTGCTCCCCATCTCCACTCTATTATCTCTAAGCCTTGGCTATACACTGAAATAAAAAGAAAACAATTAAAATATATTTATCTTTTTGTTATGAAGGAATAAAAATGACAACTAGTAAGAGGTAGGACTTATTTCTATTGTTAAACCGCTGAAGATCAACTAATGGGATATAAGATTCAAATTAGTAGATTTTACTCATACACAGATAGAACCTTTACTCATAATGAATGCATAAGTCAGAAGAAGCTGCAATATTTCCTTTATCTTATTTCATATAATTATTTACTAGTAATGATTACCAAAATAAAAAAATACAACTGTCACTCTCTATATGTAAAAAGATTTTATCAAAGGGAAAATGAAAACTCACCATATTGCAAATATGGCCACAACAATCCCTTCATCCCTGTGCCTTTGTGCAATGTAATGTCACTTCTCCTTCCATACAGGGATGGAATCTCTTTTCTGTCCCATTAATCTGGGCTGGCCCTATCTCTATAACTTGCTGAAGTTGAGAAGATTGGCAAAAATAAAAAGGAATTTCCAGGGCTAGGTTGTAGGAAGCCATGCCTCTCTGTTTTCTCCATCTTTGAATGCTTCCACTGTCATGAAAGGAAATCCAGCTAGACTGCTAAATGAAATAATCATATAGAGAGAAAAACTCAGATCACAGCCAGCCCCATGGGCCCAGATATGTGAGTGAGGAATCTTGAGTAAGTCCAGACAAGACCAACAGAGAAACTGACCAGTCAACAAGCAGAATTGTAAGAAATAAAAAAGCACTGTGGCTTTAAGTCCATTAATTCTGGATAATTTGTTACCTAGCAACAGATAACTGATTCACCATATACAAATTTCTAAATTGTAAGATTTAGAAAATATGAGTTAGTAATCTCTAGTCAATAAATCTCAGCCTATAATGTTAAACTATCTACAGCACTTTGCAGTACATTTCACAACCTAATTTTTCCCCTAATCATAACCTTATGAGCTAGTTATTATTAATATCCAGACTTAAAGAAGAGAAAACAAAGCCTGACTAGTTTACTTAGCTAAAACTGTGCCCACAAAACTAAATATCCTCACTAATCTGTGATCTTCTTTAGGTAGGGGATGTCTTACTCATCTTTGAATCTCAAGCACATGCAAGATGACAAACATAAAGAAGGAAATTTTTTAAAGATTGGATGGATGGATAGTTGGGTGGATGGATGGATAAATGGATGGATGAATCAATCCGTTACTTCCTCTACTCTTATAAATGTTTTTCAAAATTGATATACATGGAGCCACCCCCATGCACAGCCCATCCAAAGTCTTTCTTTGCTAGGTGTTTTGGCTACTTTTCACTTGAGTTAGTAATAGATAGCTCCTATTCCTGACTGTCTCCTTGTAAGTAAAACCTAATATATCAATGTTTTTCTCAAAACTTAGTACCTGAAACTAAACACAATATTGAACTTATCTAAAACTCCTTTCTGTAATCCAAATTCTGCATCTATAAGAAAGCAATGCTTTGTAAATTCCAAGTTTATCTGAAATAAGGTATCATGTTAAAGAAAACGAATAAAATAATGTCTTGGTTCTAATGGGATGAGATTGAATCTCTCTAGAAATCTGTTGTAAGAAGCAAAATGCCTTAGTTAAACTTAAGATCAATAAAACTCAGTCAGGAAAATATAATTATTCTCTTGTGATCTACTTGAATTGAGGGAATAAATGGACTCATTAATTTTAGCTAGTTTAAGAGGCTTCTTTAAACTGTGCCATTGATTTTGGTTAATTTAGATAGAATTAAAGAACTCAAGTTGTTTTATTAAATGCTTTTTATAATGCACTTATTTTGGTCAGTTTTAAAAGATTATAACACCCTTTAATCCCATGGTTAAAACATAAATAATCCCCAATCCTTGATGCCAAGTGCAGCTAGCTACAATTATGTGCTGTTTTATTCTATCATTTACCATGATGCTCTCATAAACCAAACGTAAGCCAAACTTTACTTTACATTAATTTCTTTAGAATTATGAACTTAAGAGTTTTCAGAAACTATTATGTTAATTCTAACAATTTTGTAAAGTCTATATTAATTTTGGGCTTCCCAGGTGGCACTAGGGGTAAAGAACCAGCCTGCCAATGCAGGAGATGTAGGAGATGTGGGTTTGATCTCCGGGTTGGGAAGATCTCCTGGAGGAGTAGGCATGGCATCCCACTTCAGTAATGACTTTTCAAAACATATATATGCTAAAGATTAGGAAACCTAGATTTCTAGCCCGGACATGTCTGCCATCATTCTGTTCTCTCACAATAAATTATAGCAGGCGTTTGGGAAATATGGCTTGACGGGGAAAATCAGGTTGAAGCGTCTGTTCTACATTTTAAAATAAGGAAAAAAAAAAGAAGAATATGTAACAGACACAATAGTTGTCCCACAACAATTAAAATATTTACTATATGACCCTTTACACAAAAAAATTTGATCGCTATCAATGGTATTTCCACCCAAATAGGCTATCACTTTCTCAAACTTCATTAATCTAAAAGCAAAGCTTTTTTGCCGAGACAACACCTTCTGCTAACTTTTCATTCAACTTGCTTTGACCATGACACCTGGCTCAGAAGCATCTGTTGCCAAAGCCTCTCTCTGAGCCCCAATAACCATTTCAATGCTTTCATATGTCACCACCACTATTTTCAACAACTTAGTCGAAACTTGCATCACCTTAATGCTGCATGCCCATAACTGTAATCTCTGTTTCAGTCTTTAATTCTGCTGTCTGTGCCTCTAATGGGTTAATTTTAAACAACAACTTTATTATCATCATAGATCATTTAAACTGTATCAAGTTTTCCATTGCTTACTATTGTATGTATAAATTATACGGCATTGTTTGAGTTTATGGTTGCCGAGGGGCAGAGAGAGGGAGGGAGCTTGGGATGGTCATGTAAGTAAAGTAAAAGTAAACGTTGCTCAGTCGTGTCCGACTCTTGCAACCCCATGGACTGTATGTAGCCTAACAGGTTCCTCCGTCCATGAGATTCTCCAGGCAAGAATACTAGAGAAGGTTGCCATTTCCTTCTCCAAGAGATCTTCCCAACCCAGGGATCGAACCCAGGTCTCCCGTGTTGTAGGCAGACGCTTTACCGTCTGAGCCANTAGCCTAACAGGTTCCTCCGTCCATGAGATTCTCCAGGCAAGAATACTAGAGAAGGTTGCCATTTCCTTCTCCAAGAGATCTTCCCAACCCAGGGATCGAACCCAGGTCTCCCGTGTTGTAGGCAGACGCTTTACCGTCTGAGCCACCGGGGAAGTCATGTACACACTGCCATATTTAAAATAGATAACCAACAAAGGACCTATTGTATAGCACATGGGTCTCTGCTCAATGTTCTGTGGCAGCCTGGATGGGAGAGGGGTTTGTGGGGAGAATGGATACATGTATATGTATGACTGAGTCCCTTTACTGTTCACTTGAAACTATCACAATATTGTTGACTGGCTATACACCAATATAAAATAAAAAGCGAAAAAAACGGAAAACAAACCCCAGGTAAAAGTACCTATTTAGGAGCTGAGATCTTATGGGACAGAGGTACAGCCACGAGAGGACTTTACAAAGAAGTCTGAATGATTTAAAGAGTTTCTTTAATGAAAGGAAAAGTTTATTTAAAAATAATAAATAAATTACATAGCATTTTCAAAGTTCTACATAATCAGACACCTGCATTTTTAACTTTCTTTTCCAATTAAATGGTGGCCAATAAAAAGTTGCAGGAGGTGTAGCTCAGTGGTATATTGCATGCTTTGCATGTCCGAGGCCCCAGGTTCAACCCCCACCTCCTCCATCTGTGTATTTTGGGCTTTTCTTGTGGTTCAGTGGTAAAGAATATGCCTGTAATGCAGGAGACACAGGAGATGAGGTTCAGTCGCTGGTTGGGAAGATCCCCTGGAGGAGGAAATGGCAACCCACTCCAGTATTCTTGTCTGAAAAAGCCCATGGACAGAGGAGCCTGGTGGGCTACGGTACAGTGGGTCACGAAGAGATGGACAAGACTGAGCAACTTAGCACGCACAAATAAGTTACTTACCTCCCTTCAGTTAGACTCCTCACTTTACTGTATTCTACTTATGCTCTCCATCTTCCAATATGTAAAAGAAGGATTTCTAAACCATTATTTAAAATCCTAATAAAAGAATAATTACTAACAAATATCAAGAACTGACTACTTAGTTACTGTTCTACGCTATTACATTTACATAGTATGAACCAATGTTTTTGTTACAACAACTTTATAAGGAAAGGATTGTTATTATCATAATTCTAAAGTTAAGAAATCTGAGGAACAGGGATTCCTGGTCCAAAGTTACACAGCTAGTAAGTGTCAGCACCAGGGCAGGAAGGCAGGAAGGCTGGCTTGCTTCCTTGCACCCTGCTCCTCTCAGAATTAAACTAATGCCACCTCCTGTTTGGAAAATTCCTACCACTTGGCTCTCCTGAGGCTCCTTGAAAATGAAAGTGGGTCTAAATAGAGTTTCTTTTACAGGAGAAGTAGAAGGAGACAGGTAGAAAAGTCTCAAGGTCAGAAAGATGTGATCCAAGTGAATGTTTCAGCCAGGGGGGGAGAGAAAGCTAAAACAGGGAGGAGACGACAGACGCGAGATAAACTCTCCCCTGAGGGATCAGCACCCTTGGTGGAGTGGGTTGAGAGTACACTTGGTGGCAAGGCTTAGTCCTGGCTCATGCTTTGGAATTCCTGATGGACATCAACGAAAAGGGGACCCCCCACTAAACAGGCAGCCAAATGTAATAGAAAAATAAAGGTGAGGATTAACTAGGCAGAGGGAAGGACTGAATTAACACACCCAAGCCTCCTCACTGGAAGGGATCCAGAAGTTTCTGCCAAAACCCACAAAAGAATGGTGAGGACAGCTAAGGAGAGAGCCATACTCGTATGTGAGAGGCAGTGGCGAGGTGACATAAAGGAAGATAAGCCAATTAAAGCAGAGATGGTTTAAAAGCATTTCCTGAATAGGTAGACCGAGGCTCAGAGGATCTGCAGGATCTAACTTGCGAAAGGTCCTCCATTGGATTTCCCTGGTGTTGAGCGGTAAAGAATCCACAAGTCAACGTAGGGGACGTGGGTTCAGTTGCTGGTCTGGGAAGATCCCACATGATATGGAGCAACTGAGCCGCAACTACTGAGCCAGCTGTCTAGAGCTGATGCTCCACAGCGAGAGAGGCCACGATGAGAGTCGCCCCTGCTTGCGGCAACTAGAGAGAGCCTGTGGGCAGTAACCAAGGCCCAGGGTGGCCAAAAGTCAACGAGCAAACAAACAAAAAATTTTAACTGCTTTAAATTGAAAAAAGGATCCTTCATTCCGAAGAAAAGACTTCTTAACAAGGATGTGCTTACATCTCCTGGCATATGTAGTACTAAGTATTACCTCTATCACAAAATCAATAATTTAACAAGTTTTAATAAAACCACAAAGCGTTTTAACTACAATTATACAATATGTATTAATAAAAGATATACCTCCTTTCTGCACATTTTAATGTACAAATCATAGTTCTGTAACATAAGTTTACTACTACTGACAGTAGACAAATCTCCACTGCCTCATAAAAAATGTTAAGATTTCAGGTGAGGTTTCCACAGAATATTAAAATAATCACCTATTTAAGAAAATTAGAATTAAAACAAGATAGAAGATAAAATGGGAGAAGGCAATGGCACCCCACTCCAGTACTCTTGCCTGGCAAACCCCATGGAAGGAGGAGCCTGGTGGGCCGCAGTCCATGGGGTCGCTAGGAGTCGGACACGACTGAGCGACTTCACTTTCACTTTTCACTTCCATGCATTGGAGAAGGAAATGGCAACCCACTCCAGTGTTCTTGCCTGGAGAATCCCAAGGACAGGGGAGCCTGGTGGGCTGCCGTCTATGGGGTCGCACAGATTCGGACACGACTGAAGTGACTTAGCAGCAGCAGCAGAAGATAAAATGGGGCTTCCCAGGTGGCACTCGTTAGTGGTAAAGAACCCGCCTGCCAATGCAGTAGACATGAGATGCAAGTTCCATCCCTGGGTCAGGCAGATCCTCTGAGGAGGGGATTGCAACCCACTCCAGTATTCTTGTCTGAAGAAACCCATGGACAGAAGAGCCTGGCGGGCTACAGTCCATAGGGGAGTAAAGAGTCACGTAGGACTGAAGCACACATGCAGAAGATGAATAAGGAAGCTTGCTAATAGTAAAACAGATAGTAATAGATTGGCAGTGAGGTTCAGGCTTATATACATTGTGACTAGCCCTCCATACATATGGGCAGATGACTAACCAGTCAGAGTATTTTGACAACTTCTTGAATATTATGCACATTAGGACACCAAGACAAAAATAAACACGCTCCACCTTATAAGAACTTAAACATCTCAAAAATTAGTATCTAACTCAACTCCACCCTTCCTTCCTGAATAAACAGAGCCTTGAAAAGCAGAAGACAAACTTATTTCTTAATCTTGCTGACTAGAAGAAGCAAATACATTTTTTTTGAAGGTGGGTGACTTACTAAGAGTGGTGTTCTGAAAAAATAGGGTATGAATTAAGCCATACAACACCTACTGTGTCCCCTTTACAAACGACAAAGCTTAGGAGCAGTAGCTAGCCTGTGTTTGATACAGTGCTCCTAAGTGCTAGAGCTGGGCTTCAATTCTAATAGTGTCCCACAATGCATTTCACAAAATTCAGCATCCATTCTCTTAAAAAAAGTAATTCTTAATTAAAGGAATAGAATAGTTACTTCTTAACATAATCCAGGTCTTCTTTAAACTAACACCAACTTCTAACCTACTAACAAATCACTGTGTCCCCACTCTATTCAGGACTAAGAATAAGATACCCTGGTGGCTATTCTTTGGAACTTTTTTGGGAATTTCTGATTAATAAAGTAGAAAAAATAAGAAATTCTAGTTAAAACTATTCAAAAAAATAAAACCATCACTTTTATAAATTCAACAAGTATTTAATACAACAAAGCTAAATACAGTACTTGAGATATCACAGACTGAAATGGCAAGTTCTTTAAGATGGTTTGGAGCAAAACAAATGATAAATAACTGAATAACCATAATTTTCATATTCATCATTCTATATTTTGGCAATATGTAGAGGAAATTATATAACTCACATTATTGACAAAAGTGTACAATTAGGATAAATATGATAAAGACTATATTAGAACTATATCAAAATCAAAAAAGCTAAACTAAAAAGCAAAAAAGACAAATAATTTGAGAAGTATACTTCATTCCTGGATAGAAACACTATGTATTCAGAGATATTTTTCCAAATTATTTCATAGGAAATGAAATTGACATTACAATGTTTATGTTCATCTCGGAAAACTCTACTAGTGAAAACAGTGAGAATAATTTTGAAGTNTATCAAAATCAAAAAAGCTAAACTAAAAAGCAAAAAAGACAAATAATTTGAGAAGTATACTTCATTCCTGGATAGAAACACTATGTATTCAGAGATATTTTTCCAAATTATTTCATAGGAAATGAAATTGACATTACAATGTTTATGTTCATCTCGGAAAACTCTACTAGTGAAAACAGTGAGAATAATTTTGAAGTAGTAAAGTAATTAGCCTCCAATTAAAATAAATAAATTTATATTTTAAAAAAATTTTTAAAAAAGAAAAGTAATAAAGAGGAACCAAACCTAATAGATGTGAAACAAATATATAAAAGCCTGATTTGGGGATAGGATTTAAAGCAATTTTTTAACAATTCAACAAAATAAAATTGATAGAGTTGACAAAATAAAAATTAATATTTCTATAAGTTAATGTACAATAAACCAAATGAAAGGGAAAACAGTTAAGAAAAGTGAAAAAAATACGAAAATGTACTTGTTCCTTATATTTTTAAAGGATTATAAAATTTGGTAAGAAAAACAAAAATATCTCTAAATATTAATAACAAAGATCATTGCAGTAAAAATACAAACAACAAATGAACACTTTATGGAATCCAATATCTATGGCAATCAAGAAAGCAAATTAGACTCAAATGCATCTCTTACTTTTCAAATCTGGGGAAAAAGTTACATTTTATTGACTTTAGGAAGTCATCACTATGTATGCAGATGTTAAATTATAACGTTGTACAGCTGAAACTTATGTAATTAAAAAATTACAGTTTGTCATGTTTTTTAATAAAAGTAATGTACATAGTTAAGAAAACAAAAAGAAAAGAGATTCATTTTAGAAACTGTACCCTGATTAATGTCCCTGTTCACCTGTTTTCCCTCCACCTTCCTGACTTGATTTAGGCAAACATTTTTAGTTCTTGCAAATACTTAAAAGTTTCCTTATGAAATGCAAGCAAATTTAGTAATATATACTTCTATTTCCACATTCTAGTAATGTACATAGTTAAGAAAACAAAAAGAAAAGAGATTCATTTTAGAAACTGTACCCTGATTAATGTCCCTGTTCACCTGTTTTCCCTCCACCTTCCTGACTTGATTTAGGCAAACATTTTTAGTTCTTGCAAATACTTAAAAGTTTCCTTATGAAATGCAAGCAAATTTAGTAATATATACTTCTATTTCCACATTCCTCAAATAAAATTAAATAACAAGCAGCACTTCCCATGAGGTTGAACATATTTTTTATGAATCAAAACACTATTTGTATTACTGATTTATTTGACTGTAATGGGTCTTTGTTGTTGAACGGGCTTTTCTCTAGTTGCAGAGAGTGGGGGTTACTCCGGTTGGTTAATGGGCCTCTCATTGCAGCAGCTTCTCTTGCTGCAGAGTGCACACTCTAGAGTGTTTGGGCTTCAGTAGCTGCGGCATACAGGCTTCAGAGCACAGGCTCAGTATTTGTGGCACACGGGCTTAGCTGTCCCGTGGTGCGTGGGATTTTCTTGAACTAGGAATCGAGCCTGTCTCTCTTGTATTGGCAGGCAGATTCTTTACCATGGAGCCACCAGGGAAGCCCACTATTTGTATTTTTTAACGTTCATTTATCTTTGCCTACTTGGTTCAGTTGGTAAAGAATCTGCCTGCAGTGTGGGAGACCTGGGTTTGATCCCTAGATCAGGAAGATCCCCTGGAGGAAGGCATGGCAACCCACTCCAGTATTCCTGCCTGGAGAATCCCATGGACAGAGGAGCCTTGCAGACTACAGTCCATGGGATCACAAAAAGTTGTGGACTTAGGGACTAACTTAGGGACTAACACACACTGTTCTATTGCTTTGTATTTCTTTACACTCCCACAATTCCTAAAATATATTTAAGAGAGAAAACTCCGGGTCATTTTACAGGCAAATATTTTTTTCCCAGCTTATCATTCTCCTTTAGAATTTCTCCAGAGTTTTTCTTTTGTTTTGGCTTGTATTTTTTGCCAACCAAAGGATTTCCTTTAATGAGTCAGAGTTACCTTTTTTTCTCTCTCTCTTTTAGATGTTGGAATTGAGCAATAGAAAATGTTCAGTTAGATTCCATTTTTCTTTTTAAGTATTAAGTCATTTACAAATAACAGCTTTACTTACACTTTCAAAATTTTCATACCTCAAATTCTTTTTCCTTTTTTGGTTTTGTTAACTAATACCTCTGGTACAACATCACTAGCAGGGGTGAGAGGTAAACACAATTATCTTGTTTGTTCTTTGAGCAGAAATAACAGAAATACCTCTAGCATTTAGCCATTGTGTTTGTGTATGTGTATGTGTGAACATACAGTTTATTGTTTTGTCATGGTTATAAAATGTTTGACTCTTTCTTTATTAAGCTATCTCTCTTTTTTAAAACATCCAGAATGGTTGCTAAATTTTATCAAATGAGTAGAAATTAACATATGATTTTTCCCTTAGATCTACTATTATGATGAAATATTTTAATAGACTTCATAATCTTTCATCGCTGGAATGAACTTTACTTCATCATGAATACATAATTCTTTTATTGAACTGCAAATAATTTACTGAAGAGTTTTTCATTGATATTCATAAATAAAATTGAAAATAGTCTTGTTCTTGTGAAATTTTGAGCATGTTTAGGTGTCAATGATAATCTTCCTTCACTAAAAAACGCTAAGTTTATATTCCTCTGGAAGGGTTTAAATCACACTGAAGTATTCTCTTCTTTTAAAAAAATTATTAAATAGGGTATAATATACAAATGATGCATACTGTAATATCTAGGTACCAATTCACATCTTGAGCTACAACTTTTAAAGATACATTTACTATTTAAGGGAAAAATAAAGAGTGAAATAGTATTAATTAATAAATTAGTAGAGGAAATAAGGATAGCAAAAAATTCATTAATCCATATAAAGTCAAGAAAGGAAGGATAAAACTACATAAAGAGATGAGTCAAGTGGAAACAAATAGGTTGGTAGATATGAATCCAACTGTATCGGTAATTATATTAAGTGAAAATGGGCTAAACACTCTATGTAAAAGAGTAGGGTTGCCAGATTAAGTTAAAAACAAAAATGTAAAACAGCTGCCTCGTTACAGGACGCACACCTGTAATATAAGGACAATGTCAGGGTGAAGTGGAGGGGAAAATATGTATCATGCAAACACTGAAAAAAATAAGCTGGGGCAGCTCTGCTAACTTTGGATAAAGCACACTTGAAGGCCAGTCACTTACCAGAAAGAAAGGCGGGCATTTCACACCCTGTAAAAGGTCCATCCACCAGGGACATCATGATAAAAAAATGCAGCCTCCTAAAAAATATAGCTTTAAAGTTTATAAAGCAAAGCTAGTAGAACTAGAGAAAAGAGAAAAAGGCAAATTCACCATCATCTGGGTGACTTTAAAATATCTCTCTCAAAAGCTAACAGAACAGAGAGAGAAAATTCATCAAGGATAGAGTAGGCCTGAAAAAAAAAAAAGAAAAAAGCTTGATCTACCTGACATGTATGATGTATTCTACCTCAAAATGGAAAAAGCCACTCTTCTACTTCTGGAATATTTGTCAAAGGTGACTGACCATGTGCTGGACCACAAAGCATGCCATTATATTTAAAGAACTAAAATTATTCAGTGTTTATTATCTGATAGAATTCTGGCTGTGAAATCAATAATAAACTCTTAGTTTATTTTCTCAGTTCTCAACTGTGTGAAAAATAAACAATAGACTTCTTAAAGAACTCACGAATCTGAAGAAATTCCAATGGAATTCAAGCAAATAAAAAAGATATGACATCATTAGGCACAGAAAAAGGATTCTAGTAAATAGTGCACTTCCAAGAAAGCAAGAGAAGATAAAAACGGGAAAGCGGCAGGACACGGGCGAAGCCCCTAGAAGGAAGTGCCCAGGCAGGCCGGCCATTCTTAAGTGCACAGAGCCACGTAAACGTCAGCTTTGCTGTCACCCCCAGGCAGAGGAAGGGGCAAGATTTGCAAGAATGTGTTACTAACTCCTACAACTCACGGGGCAAAGATTAGCCAGACAGCCTGTTAACTTGCTGACATTTCCACGGAGGAAACCCCATGCAGGAAATCCAGGATATGAGCTGGTACCCGACCCCACCTGTCACTGAGGGACACAGCCACCAAGGCATTTCCTTCCTTTTTGAAAAATGTGCTTCTAAGATCTGCCGCTCATGGGGACAAAGAACCTTTCTCCGTTTCTCCTGGAAACGACTCCCTGCTCAAGCTCAGTCCCCACACAGAACTGGGCTCTTTCTTTCCCATTGGTGACTGCTGACAAATGTCATCACATGGTCCCCTCCATACTTCCATGTCTCTCAGTCCCTCAACGGAACTTCCTGTGCAAATGTTACCGGCCTCAGGTGCTTTAGTCTACACCCCACATTACAGCTTTTCACTTCAGATTTTACAGTTTTTTCACTGTCTCTGAGTTTTGCTTTAGACTTAGTCTGTGAGTCTTTCCCCAGTCCCATTCTATTAATACATGATTTCCAAGATGAGAATTACATTTGGTCCAATCCACTGCTCATCATGGAAGCAGGAAAGATTGCTTTAAAATTGTTAAATGTCAGCAATGAAGAGAATGTAGTGTCACCAAGACTCACAATGGTATGATGAAGACATAAATCTGTACATATTTTCTGGAATATGTCTGGAGTACCATTTATAACTTTAAACATTTGAATTCTCCTGGAAAATTTTCCTAATAAAAATTTCAAAAATCTGGTCACAGATTTATTAAAAAAATATACTTACTGAAGTTCTCTTTTAATAACTACAAGTTAATGACATTATAATAGGTTAAGATATATTTAAATTGAAGTATTATATACACATGCAAAATAATATCAACTTATGTACTATTACAAGGAAATGCCACAGTTTTCTGTCAAACAGACAAAAGTACAAGGCAAATTTTCAATATTTTTTATATCAACCATGTAGAAAAAAATAGCCCTGGAAAGAATCATGTAATAATCTGCCTCTCAGTTATTGCATTCCTGGCCATGTTTCTCTCACTTTATACTTTTCTGTACTCTTCATTCTTAAGATAGCGAGCACCTGTTACTTTGATAATGAGAAAGATAACAAATAAAACAAAAATCTTGAGACGCACTCTCCCACAGATAAGAACAGCTATTGCAGGCCTCCACAAACCATCAAAAGGGTTGTTTTTAAGGACCCCAAAGGAAGCTGCTCTGCATTTTTATTAAGAATCCCTAAACTCAAGAAACCACCTGCTCAAAAACTAGGAATAAAAAATTCCAATAAACTGAAAGTACTTTTGTTATGACTTCAAAACAACTGAGGGGATATTCCTGCTTAATTTCTTGCATATTTCAAGTATGATTTCACTTAATGAAAATTCCCCTGGTTTTTGCCCCAGAATTGATCATAATGGAATTTTTTTAATGTTTATTCATTTTCATAAACAGTGACAATTTAGAGCTATGTTGCTGTGACAACAATGTCCCAAGTTCTATTCCTCAACATCCAAAGGACGCTCCATCTTCTTCTTTGAGCCTTCAGTGGTAGCAACACATAAAATGTGTTTATCTCTAAGACTGTCAGTAAGTTGTTTCTCAAGTTTAGGGAATTCTTAATAAAGATTTTAGGAAACAGAGCAGTTTCAAAGAAACACATGAAGTTAGAAGATATGTCTTATTTTGTAGATAATTACAAACAAAGGGCATTTTCTTCATTCTTTTTCTTTCATTTTATATTTACTTTATTATTTTATTATGCCAGAAATGATTGCATAAGAAAGGAATTACTTTTTTCCCTCTTAGGATTCTTGTAAAGGGTTTCACTTTTCATAAACCCCTGTATTTACTCTACTGCATATTCTGATCTAAACACCTGGTACAGAAATTTTTCTAACAGAGTTATATACTATAACTGAAAGTAAAATTAAATCATGTGTTCACTTTATCAAAAAGAAGCGAGTTCCTTGGATTTCCATTTCTGCGACTTTATTTTATTTAGTTCTTGAGACTACTTGATTTTACATTGCTCTCACTTTTCAAAAGTTTCAAATAGTCACTCTAGAACTCTAATCTATATTATTCTCTGATCTCCTTACCTTTGTAAAATCATTCAGAGATTGGACCACTGCATTACCTTTATTATCTAATTCTAAGTACACTAGTTTCTTTAAAATTGACTTAATAATAGCAAAAAGTGAGAGGCAGAATTTCTTCAACTAATACGCCAAGGGTTGGCAAACTGACCCACAGGCCAAATTTCACTTGCCATTTGTTAAGTTTTGTTAGGATAAAGCCAGGCCCATCCATGTCTATACTTTCCCAATACTTTCAGTATATAGTGGCAGAGCTGAGCAGTTGTAAGAGACATCATTTGGCTGGAAAAGCCTAAAATATTTACCGTCTGGGTTTTTTCAGAAGAAAATTTGCCCACCTCTGTTATGTGCAATATTCTCTGTCCTCAGAAAATGCTTTCAACCTTCTATGACAAATGGCATTTTAGTTTTTATTAAGATGCTCACTTCTTAAAAATCTCAGGTACATATATAATATCCCCTAGTTTGCCACATCTTCTTTATTGTTAATTACTTTATTACATAAATGTGTCTATACTGCATGATGTAATTCTTAAAACCTTACTTACATGACCTCCTATTGGCTGGCTATCTGCTAACATTGACTTCTTGACTTCCTGTGACATCACCAACATGGCACATGCTGAGACATTATTTTGAAGAACCACGTGACCGTATATAGGAATGGATTCTGTAGGAGTCAAAGGCAAGATAAAGAGATTAAAAATTATGTACTGACTAATCTTCCCTTCCTTGAATTTATAATTACTTCTGCATCTGATGATGCTGGAAAAGACAGGAAGACTCATGGAGAAAGCTTCAGAAGTCAATAGGAACATTTTAAAATTAATTGTCCCTAAAATCTTCAGTCTTCTTCATAAATTAACTCACATCCACGCTGAATATAGCTGCTTCATTTGGGAAAAGAAATAACCATACATTATTTAAAAGGAGGATTTTTTTTACTCTTGCCCTGGAACTGGTGATGAGAATCAAATATTGGGGATAAAGAAGCATTAGGCTGCCCTACATTCTAAAAAGAGTTTTGTATGTTTCTAGACACCTACTCCAGGGAGAATTCAGAGGCAGGCAAACCCTTACTCTACTCCTCCTACCTCAACGCCGTCAACTCCAAGACCCCATGACTGGTCCATATACAGAAGACTAAAATATTAGCATGGGAAGTGAGAGGCAATGATTGGAATCACCAGTCAGCAACATGACAGGAAGTACTATGGGACTATACACAAGGACACTGTGTTATAAATTGAGCTGTGTCTCACCAAACTCCTCGTATTGAGGCCCTAGCCCCCATTGTAACAGTATTTGAAGATGGGGTTTGGAAGGTGACTAGGGTTAAGTGAGGTTGTAAGGGTGGGACCCTCATGATGGGCTTAACGTGGAGTTATGAGAAGTGGTATTAGAGCACTTGTTTCCTTCTCTCTCTACACCTCATGAGGACACAGCAAGAAGGCAGCCATCTGCAAGTCAGGAAGGGAGGCCTCCCCCAGGGAGCTCAATCAGCTGGCATCTTGATCTTGTGCTGTACCCCCAGGGGAGGGATCTGAAAGGGCAGAAAAGCCCAATTCTGGAACCTTCCACACAGAACATATCAATAACCTGTTCCTGTTAGCTAGGAAGGGAAGCAACAGCTAACAGAGTATAGCCTAGTTAAGTCAGGAGCCATCTGGTATGGCTGTCCTTCACCACCCTTTACGCCCTCAGCTTCCAGTGGTTAAAACCAGAAGGAGGTTAGAAAGCATGAAAATGTTGACCATACCCTCTTCCCTCAACTGGTTCCACAGGCCTAACTTGAGCTAAGTGAACATCATCTGGAGATGAGACTGGAATTTTAAATGGACTAGACAATTCAATAATCGGAAGTGACCAAGATGCCACCTGATCTGACAGTTTTATGAATGGATAATTACAAATGGATTACGAAAGAAGATGTACCTGGAATACTGAAGAGTCAGCATACCTAGGTCTTTGATACCATGTGCTATGAAGGAAAAAGGAAGAGGCAAGGACTGTTCAAAAAAGAGTAACACATTTTGGATCACTTTAAGGCAAATTTCTATTCTATCATTTCTCCCACTTTCTAGAACTCACTTTTCTAGCTTATTCCCTTTCAAATTCCCTTTTTAACAACCTTTCACCTAATCCATTACTATTATATAACAGTAAGAATAAGAAGAATTCTTATGAAGCTTTTTGTTGAAAGAAAAAAAGATTTTTGAGAAAAATGTTTATTCAGCTCAAAAGTTGATCTTAAGACACAGTCACTAACAAACATTTCTCTCTCTCTCTCTCTCTTTTTTTTTTTTTTTTGGTTTCTCCTCTGCATCATGTTCATACAACAGCCAACTCCTTAGTTGTTTTTTCTTCCTACTTGTATTATCTGTATGCAGGTCAGGAAGCAACAGTTAGAACTGGATATGGAGCAATGGTCTGGCTCCAAATAGGAAAAGGAGTACGTCAAGGTTGTATATTGTCACCCTGCTTATTTAACTTATATGTAGAGTACATCATGAGAAACTCTGGGCTGGATGAAGCATAAACTGGAATCAAGTTTGCTCGGAGAAATATCAATAACCTCAGATATGCGGATGACACCACCTTTATGGCAGAAAATGAAGAACTAAAGAGCCTCTTGATGAAAGT
>SJYX01006151.1:414860-450770 GCA_006410675.1 Oreotragus oreotragus | reverse complement strand
TTGAGCATTACTTTACCAGCGTGTGAGATGAGTGCAATCGTGCAGTAGTTTGAGCATTCTTTGGCATTGCCTTTCTTTGGGATTGGAATGAAAACTGACCTTTTCCAGTCCTGTGGCCACTGCTGAGTTTTCCAAATTTGCTGGTATATTGAGTGCAGCACTTTCATAGCATCATCTTTCAGGATTTGAAACAACTCAACTGGAATTCCATCACTTCCACTAGCTTTGTTCGTAGTGATGCTTTCAAAGGCCCACTTGACTTCACATTCCAGGATGTCTGGCTCTAGATGAGTGATCACACCATCGTGATTATCTGGGTCGTGAAGATCTTTTTTGTACAGTTCTTCTGTGTATTCTTGTCTAGGTCAGTGCTATTCAAATACCAGTTTTACCAGACCACCTTACCTGCCTCTTTGAGAAACCTATATGCAGGTCAGGAAGCAACACTTAGAACTGGGCATGAAACAACAGACTGGTTCCAAATAGAAAAAGGAGTACGTCAAGGCTGTATATTGTCACCCTGCTTATTTAACTTCTATGCAGAATACATCATGAGAAATGCTGTGCTGGAAGAAGCACAAGCTGGAATCAAGACTGCTGGGAGAAACATCAATAACCTCAAATATGCAGATGACACCACCCTTCTGGCAGAAAAGGAAGAGGAACTAAAAAGCCTCTTGATGGAAGTGAAAAAGAAGAGTGAAAAAGTTGAATTATAGCTCAGCATTCAGAAAACTAAGATCATAGCATCTGGTCCCATCACTTCATGGGAAATAGATGAGGAAACAGTGGAAACAGTGACAGACTTTATTTTTGGGGGGCTCCAAAATCACTGCAGATGGTGACTGCAGCCATGACATTAAAAGACACTTACTCCTTGGAAGGAAAGTTATGACCAACCTAGATAGCATATTCAAAAGCAGAGACATTACTTTGCCAACAAAGGTCCATCTAGTCAAGAGTATGGTTTTTCCAGTGGTCATGTATGGATGGGAGAGTTAGACTGTGAAGAAAGCTGAGCGCCGAAGAATTGATGCTTTTGAATTGTGGTGTTGGAGAAGACTCTTGAGAGTCCCTTGGACTGCAAGGAGATCCAACTAGTCCATCCTAAAGGAGATCAGTCCTGGGTGTTCACTGGAAGGAATGATGTTAAAGCTGAAACTCCAGTACTTTGGCCACTTCATGTGAAGAGTTGACTTGTTGGAAAAGACTCTGATGCAGGGAGAGATTGAGGGCAGGAGGAGAAGGGGACAAGAGAGGATAAGATGGCTGGATGGTATCACCGACTTGATGGACATGAGTCTGAGTGAACTCCAGGAGTCAGTGATGGACAGGGAGGCCTGGCGTGCTGCGATTCATGGGGTCGCAAAGAGTCAGACACGACTGAGCGACTGAACTGAACTGAAGTGAAGCATGCACTAAATCTTTCTTCAGAAAAGTCTTGTTAGAGGGTAAAAAAGGTCAGATGAACTAAATACGTGTTAGTGGTGTGGTGCATTTACATTCTGGGGCAAGCTCTTCACTGGGCCAAATTCTGGGAACAAACATTTTGATACCTTTGCCTGCAATGGTCTAGTTAGAAACACATAAACCCCTTGATATGATTTTAAAATTCTCACAAAGAAACGGATTGCCAGTCCAGGTTTGATGCATGAGACAGGGTGCTCGGGGATGGTGCACTGGGATGACCCAGAGTGATGGGATGGGGAGGGAGATAGGAGGGGGGTTCAGGATGGGGAACACATGTTCACCTGTGGCTGATTCATGTCAAAGTATGGCAAAGCCACTGCAATATTGTAATTAGCCTCCAATTAAAATGAATAAATTAAAAATAATAATACTTCCTGAAAAAAATTAATTAAAATTCTCACAACGAAGTCTATTAAACTTTTCCATGAATAGAGCAAAGTCTAAGACAACAGAATTAAAGGATAAAAGAAAGCCGCATCAGTCCAAATGAAGTTTTTATAGTGGGTAGCCCTGAGCTCAGTTTTGAAGAACATAGGAATTGTGATGAGGGAATAGAGAGAAGTAAGAAAAATAACAAAGGAATAATACCAAGAGAAAGGAAACAGAAAGATGGGAGAGAAGACTTTAGCTTTTAGCCCTTCAAGAACAAAGTAGTATTTTCCTCTTATCCCTTAAGTGCAGACATTCCCTTGTTAACTCATGGCTTTCCAAAGAGAAAATCAGACAGACTTGATTTGGGGCGTCCTTAGTCCTATTATGCAGTATCTATCTACCTAGAATAAAAATATGAAATACATAATAATTTTAAACTCTCTAAAGTTATATATGGAAAGCTATTTTGGTGACTTTCTGATCCTTCAAATATTTGCAGTTAAAGATAAATGAGCTCCAAACCAAAAAGCTCCCAAGTACATGTTTCAAATGAATGTTCTTTTTCCTTCTTCAGGTATTTCTAGAAAAAGATCCATATCAAAATTATTCTTCATCATAAAAGTCAGCCAATCATTACTAAACAGTTTTCCAGCACTGCCACTACAGATAACTGTTTAACTATTAAAGTGTATGTTGTGATTTATAACTGCCATAATGGCACCAATCTCTACATGGTCGCTTGGTGCCGCCATGGAACACACAGCTCATCTGTTGTGGCATGAAATGCCGTGTGACAGTTTATACTGATGCGCATTTCTTATTACCTGCTGATAATAACCTATCAGTGAAAACGACAGCTTAATTATACAGCACATCTCCCGCTGGCAAATAACTAGATTCAAACATTTCTCTTGCTTCTCACCGATCCCTAACAGAAGCAGAAAGAAGAATCACGGCAATCCTCAGAAACAACACTTAAAATTAAGAAAAAAAGAAATCTAAGTCAAAGTTGATCTTTTATTAACCACATATGTACTTTAGCCCGATAATTCCTCAGCAACCCATTTCCAGTTCACGAGAGCTGGTTACCATTCTCCTATGCTTTTATATTTCTTGCTGATTAGGCCTCTGATATTTCCCATTCCAATTACTGGGCTTTTTATGAAATGGGTCAAATGATTTATCCTAAGCACTGAATCTCTGAATCAACACCACGGCCACAGATTTGCTGTAGTAATCCCAAAGGTCTTGTTTCTAAGGCATTGCTTGTAGGTTCCTTTCTGACAAGTAGATTCAACTTCTCAAGTCTACAGAGCAAAGCAGTAGTGCTTACAAAACTAGGTGGCTGCATGTTTCTATCAATTGAGTTTATTTAACTGGCAGCATGCTTACATTCCTAAGTTCCATGTGGTCCGGAGGGCTGCTGGCCTTCTCTTCCCTGGACTGGACGGCGGAACTTCCCGACCTTTGCACACTGGTGGGTTCCTTCTTTTCCACTAGAGCTGTGTGTCATTATCTGGCAACAGCCAACAGAATGGCTGCCCCTCAGTTAGGAGACTTAAGGCAGTTTTAGCTCTCTGCCTGGTCTTTCATTGGCCTCATTAAATATTCTTTGTTTGAATGAATTTTTATTGGAGTACAGTTCCTTTACAATGCTGTATTAGTTTCTACTGTAAACAAAGCGAATCAGCTATACATATACATGTATATTCTCCTTTTTGGATTTCCTGCCCATGTAGGTCACCACAAAGGATTGAGTAGAGTCTCCTGAGCTGTACGGTAGGTTCTTATTAGTTATCTATCTTACACATGGTATAAATAGTGTATATACAGCATTCTCAACCTCCCAAGTCATCCTACCCTCCCCTTTCCCCCTTGATACATATATACAATGGAATATTACTCGGCCATGAAAAAGAACAAAACTGGCTCATTTGCAGGGATGTGGACGGACCTAGAGACTATCATACAGAGTGAGGTAAGTCAGAAAGAGAAAACTAAATATTGTATATTAGTGATACTTATATATTAAATCTAGAAAATGTTACAGATGATTTTATTAGAGACACAGACATGAGATCATTAAATATTCTTATTTAACAGCTACTAAAACTACTACTATGAAGAGACTGCTATTCCTTTATTCTTTCTAAACTTTGCTTTCCATTTTTCTCTGCTTTTTACTTCTTCCAAGCGCCTCAGCTTTTCTTCCAAGAAAATAGGCTATCAGTTCAGTTCAGTCGCTCAGTCGTGTCCAACTCTTTGTGACCCCATGGACTGCAGCATGCCAGGCTTCCCTGTCCATCATCAAGTCCTGGAGCTACAGACATCATCAAATATTCAATGTGCCTCCATGGGATTGAAATACTCAGTTCCTTCTATGGGGTTACATATTTGTTAGAGTCTTTAAGAGTTTGACCCTTTCTACTGGGTGTCCTTGTACAAGATGCCCAAGATGGCTGCATTTTTGTAGTTTAAAACGTTAGATTTTTTTGAGAGCTTTTTTGTTTGTTATCACAGAGGATTATAAAAAGGTAAATGTAGGAGGCTGCTTCTTGCACCAGAGCTATCCCTAAATAACAGACTCTCCAGTACTCTTGCCTGGAAAATTCCATGGACAGAGGAGCCTGGTAGGATACAGTCCATGGGGTCATGAAGAGTCGGACATGACTGAGCGACTTCACTTTGTTTGTTATCACAGAGGATTATAAAAAGGTAAATGTAGGAGGCTGCTTCTTGCACCAAAGCTATCCCTAAATAACAGAGGCTCCACTATTAATTTCAGTGAACAAAGGAAACTAAAAAGTTTTATAGAATATAGCTACGGGATAGAAAATTATCTTCATTCAGCTATAGGACATAGCCTTCTAAGCAAATAGCATTAAAAATATCACAACCATGTGCTGGGATCACAAACATCCATCTTTGTAGAAATAAAACCTCTCTCTTTGGACTCATGTGAATAATGGTGATGGTCACTATCTTTTCTCTTACTGGACTCCATGCAGATTAGCATCCTTCTATTCTTTTCATCATTAGAACATTATGAATATTGCTCTTATCATTAGAACACTAATTCTTTCCATCATAACGACCAGACAGCAGGGCGCCAACAGCAAAAGACTGGGAAGGATACTTGGGAAACAAGGTATCGGAAGAGAACAGAGCCAGGGAATTGTTAAATCCAGTAAAAAGTCTTCAGAAGACTTGATGCTTCTGAACTGTGGTGCTGGAGACAACTCTTGACAGTTCCTTGGGCAGCAAGGAGATCAAACCAGTTCATCCGAAAGGAAATCAACCCTGAATATTCATTGGAAGGACTGAGACTGAAGAGCCAAGGGCTTTGTCTTTCAGCTGATGATACTAAGCTAACAAAGATATAAATTTAAGAACTATAATATTACAAGGAACAATATTAGTGGGAATTCCATAAAAGAGTGAATAAAAACTGGAAAAATATATGCCAGATGGGGAAAGCCTAATGGAAGAACAAAGAATTCAAACAAGAATTTTAAAAAATAATAAACACCTTGCAGTATGTACCCGTCAATCTCAATCTCCCAATTTATCCCTCACCTTCCCCCAGAATGCATCTTTTTTTTGTTTTAAGTGGGGTATAGTTGCTTTGTACACACTACTATATATAAAATAGATAACTATTAGAATCTACTGAATTGCACAAGAAATTCTATATAATGCTCTCTAATGATCCAAATGGGAAAAGAATATAAAAATATTGAATACGTATATAGGTATAACTGATTCATTTGGCTGTACAGCTGAAACTAACACAACATTATAAATCAACTATACTCCAACAATTATTTAAAATAATAAATATTGGAGCAGTAAGAAGGATTTTGGAAACATGAGTCAAGAGGAAGAAATTGTGAAGAAATAAATGGGTATAATCAATATTTTTTAAATAAGTGATAAAGTAAGGAATTAGCTTGAATGCAGGATGAAAACTACTGTAGAGTGAAAGAATGAGCTACACAGTTACATCAGGCATTGTCCTCAGAGGCATTTGGGCCTAACAATTACATAAGGAAAATGAAGGAAGAGTCAAATGACATGGGAGATGAAAGCAGAAATTTCAGCTTCTGTCCACTTGTGGTCTGCAAACAAACAAACAAAAAGGACAGAAATGAGAATATAATAATCAAGATGTCTCTAAAATTGCTAATATAAGGCCTCAAAATAAAGAAGATAATAGAGTAGCAAAGAAGATAAATCAAAAACTCAGAGTTAAGAATATTTTAGTGCATTCAAGAATATTCAGGCCAAGGAAAAACCTTGGAAATATTCATTACGGTGAAAGCAGACAAAAGTCAGACAGACATCAGGTTTCTTGAAAGAAACACCAGATGCAAGAAGATAATAGAGTCTCCACAGTGTTGAAGAAAAATATCTTTGCACCTAGAATCAAATATCCAGGGAAACCATTATTTAAATGTGCAGACAAAATGACTATGTCCACAGGCATATGAGACCTCTGAAACATTCACCCTTCATTTACCATTTCTGAAATAATTTTGGGAGGAAGCAAAAAGATAGAGCAAACAAAGGTAAGTAAAGAAGAGTCTGTGTGTGTGTGTGCATTCAAAGTTTCTCAGCTGCGTCCAACTCTTTGAGATGGTATAGCCCTCCAGGCTCCTCTGTCCTTGGGACTCCCCAGGAGAGAATACTCAAGTTGGCTGCCATGTCCTTCTCCAGGGGATCTTCCCAACTCAGGGATCAAGCCTGTATCTTTTATGTCTCCTGCATTGGCAGGTGGGTTCTTTACCACTAGCACCACCTGGGAAGCCCTTCCTTTCAGTTCAGTTCAGTTCAGTCACTGTCATGTCCAACTCTTTGTGACCCCATGAACCGCAGCATGCCAGGCCTTCCTGTCCATCACCAACTCTCGGAGTTCACTCAGACTGACGTCCATCGAGTCAGTGATACCATCCAGCCATCTCATCCTCTGTCGTCCCCTTCTCCTCCTGCCCCCAATCCCTCCCAGCATCAGAGTCTTTTCCAATGAGTCAACTCTTTGCATGAGGTGGCCAAAAGTACTGGAGTTTCAGCTTTAGCATCAGTCCTTCCAAAGAAATCTCAGGGCTGATCTCCTTCAGAATGGACTGGTTGGATCTCCTTGCAGTCCAAGGGACTCTCAAGAGTCTTCTCCAACAACACAGTTCAAAAGCAGTAAGAGTCTATTAATATTTAAATAAGCAAAACATATAAAGCACTTAAAATACTGCTTAGCACATAGTGAGTACTCCGTGAAAATGAGTTGTTACTATTATTTTGGTCTTCAGTTTCTGATTAAATAGTTGCATTGAAATCTCTAAAAAGTAACGAAAATGCTTTTTAAAGTTCTATATGTGATGTTTACTAGAGATTTTTTAGTGGATATCATTAATCCATTCATGTATTTATTTGGATGACCCCATCGAATTTTATCAAGCTCTTATTTAAGATAAAATAGATAACTAATGAGAACCTACTGTATAGCTCATTTCAGTTCAGTTCAGTTCAGTCGCTCAGTCATGTGCAATTCTCTGTGAACCCGTGGACGGTAGCACACCAGGCCTCCCTGTCCATCACCAACTCCTAGAGTTTACTCAAACTCATGCCCATTCAGTCAGTGATGCCATCCAACCATCTCATTCTGTCATCCCCTTCTCCTCCCGCCTTCAATGGTTCCCCACATCAGGGTCTTTACCAATGAGTCAGTTCTTTGCATAAGGTGGCCAAATTATTGTGGTTTCAGCTTCAGCATCAGTCCTTCCGATGAGTATTCAGGACTGATTACCTTTAGGATGGACTGGTTGGATCTCCTTGCAGTCCAAGGGACGCTCAAGAGTTCAACACCACAGTTCAAAAGCATCAATTCTTCAGCTCTCAGCTCTCCTTATAGTCCAACTCTCATATCCATACCCGACTACTAGAAAAACCATAGCTTTGACTAGATGGACCCTTTGTGGGCAAAGTAACGTCTCTGCTTTTTAATATGCTGGCTAGGTTGGTCATAACTTTTCTTCCGAGGAGCAAACGTCTTTTAATTTCATGGCTGCAGTCACCATCTGCGGTGATTATGGAGCCCAAAATAATAAAGTCTGTCACTGTTTCCACTGTTTCCCCATCTATCTGCCAGGAAGTGATGGGACCAGATGCCATGATCTTAGTTTTCTGAATGTTGAGTTTTAAGCCAGCTTTTTCACTCTCCTCTTTCTCTTTCATCAAGAGGTTCTTTAGTTCTTCACTTTCTGCAATAAGGGTGGTGTCATCTGTATATCTGAGGTTATTGATATTTCTCCTGGCAATCTTGATTCCAGCTTGTGCTTCATCCAGCCCAGTGTTTCTCATGATGTGCTCTGCATATAAGTTAAATAAGCAGGGTGACAATATACAGCTTTAACATCTTTCAAGATCTGGAACCAGTCTGTTGTTCCATGTCCAGTTTTAACTGGTGCTTCCTAAGACCTGCATACAGATTTCTCAGGAGGCAGGTAAGGTGGGCTGGTATTTCCATCTCCTTCAGAATTTTTCACAGCTTGTTGCAATCCAGTCAAAGGCTTTGGCATAGTTAATAAAGCAGATGTTTTTCTAGAACTCTCTTGCTTTTTCCATGATCCAACAGCTGTTGGCAATTTGATCTCTGGTTCCTCTGCCTTTTCTAAATCCAGCTTGAACATCTGGAAGTTCACAGTTCATGTACTGTTAAAGCCTGGCTTGGAAAATTTTGATCATTACTTTGCTGGGTGTGAGATGAGTGCAATTGTGCAGTAGTTTGACCATTCTTTGGCATTGCCTTTCTTTGGGATTGGAATGAAAACTGACCTTTTCCAGTCCTGTGGCCACTGCTGCATTTTCCAAATTTGCTGGCATATCAAGTGCAACACTTTCACAGCAGCATCTTTTAGGATTTGAAATAGCTCAACTGGAATTCCATCACTTCCACTAGCTTTGTTCGTAGTGATGCTTTCTAAGGCCCACTTGGCTTCACATTCCAGGATATCTGGCTCTAGGGGAGTGATCACACCATCGTGATTATCTGGGTCGTGAAGATCTTTTTTGTACAGTTCTGTGTATGCTTGCCACCTCTCTTAGCATCTTTTGCTTCTGTTAGGTCCATACCATTTCTATCCTTTATAGTGCCCATTTTTGTGTGAAATGTTCCCGTGGTATCTCTAATTTTCTTGAAGAGATCTCTAGACTTTCCCATTCCATTGCTTTCCTCTATTTCTTTGCACTGCATTGATCACTGAGGAAGGCTTTCTTATTTCTCCCTGCTATTCTTTGGAACTCTGCATTCAGATGGATATAACTTTCCTTTTCTCCTTTGTCTTTAACTTCTCCTTTTCACAGCTATTTCTCAGGCTTCCTCAGACAACCATTTTGCTTTTTTGCATTTCTTTTTCTTGGGGATTGTCTTGATCCCTGCCTCCTGTACAATGTCACGAACCTCTCTCCACAGTTGTTCAGGCACTTTGTCTCTCAGATCTAATCCCTTGAATCTATTTCTCACTTCTACTGTATAATCATAAGGGATTTGATTTAGGTCATACCTGAATGGTCCTGTGGTTTTCCCTACTTTCTTCAATTTAAGTCTGAATTTGGCAATAAGGAGTTCATGATCTGAGCCACAGTCAGCTCCTGGTCTTGCTTTTGGTGACTGTATAGAGCTTCTCCATCTTTGGCTGCCAAGAATATAATCAATCCGATTTTGGTATTGACCATCTGGCGATGCCCATGTGTTGAGTCTTCTCTTGTGTTGCTGGAATAGTGCTTGCTATGACCAGTGCATTCTCTTGGAAAAACTCTATTAGCCTTTGTCCTGCTTCATTCTGTTCTCCAAGGCCAAATTTGCCTGTTATGTCAGGTATTTCTTGATTTCCTCGTTTTGCATTCCAGTCCCCTATAATGAAAAGGACATCTTTTTGGGGTGTTAGTTCTAGAATGTCTTGTAGCTCTTCATAGAGCTGTTCAACTTCAGCTTCTTCAGCATTACTGGTTGGGGCACAGACTTGGATTACTGTGACACTGAATGGTTTGCGTTGGAAATGAACAGAGATCTGTCATTTTTGAGATTGCATCCAAGTACTGCATTTCAGACTTTTGTTGACTATGATGGCTACTACATCTCTTCTAAAGGATTCTTGCCCACAGTAGTAGATATAATGGTCATTTGAATTAAATTCACCCGTTCCAGTCCATCTTAGTTCGCTGATTTCCTAAAATGTTGATGTTCACTCTTGCCATCTTCTCTTTGACCACTTCCAATTTGCCTTGATTCATGGACCTAACATTATAGGTTCCTGTGCAATATTGCTCTTTACAGCATCGGACTTTACTTCTATCACCAGTCGCATCCACAACTGGGTGCTGTTGTTGCTTTGGCTCCATCTCTTTATTCTTTCTGGAGTTATTTCTCCACTGATCTCCAGTAGCATATGGGGCACCCACCGACCTGGCGAGTTCATCTTTCAATGTCTTATCTTTTTGCCTTTTCATACTGTTCATGGGGTTCTCAAGGCAAGAATACTTAGGTGGTTTGCCATTCCCTTTTCCAGTGGACCACATTTTGTCAGAACTCTCCACCATGACCAGTCCTTGGGTGGCCCTACATATCATGGCTCATGGTTTCCCTGAGTTAGACAAGGCTGTGGTCCATGTGATCAGATTGATTAGTTTCCTGTGACTGTGGTTTTCAGTCCATCTGCCCTGTGATTACTGTTTGTTACGTTAGCTAATATTCTATTTAGTGTTGAAAAATGCTATTGATTTTCCATTATTCTTCTGCCTGGCAATCTTACTGAACTTGCCTACTACTTGTGGTAGTTTGTTAATATTCACAGCTTTCATTTATAAACAGTGGTAATTTTATCTCTTCCCATTTAATCTTTCTATCTCACATTAGTTTTTACACTGAAACAACACCCACTAGGTGAACAGTGCATGCTCTGGAGCGATATCTGGGTTAAAAGTCTAATTCCATCTCACTGTGGAGCCTAGCCGAGTCACCTAAACTCTTGTGGCTTCAGTTGCATCACTGGAAAAGTGGTGAAGCTGTAAACACCTTAAGGAGCTGGGGAGGGTTACACAAGTGGAAGTGCTTCGTGTATGGCTGACAATAAATGCTAACCACAGCCCTGTTTCTGTATACACCAGGGACTAGTCCAAGGGACCCCACGGATACTGGTCTTATATAAAATGACGGAATATTGGCCTATAACCTACATACATCTTCTTGTATATTGTGAAGTGTGTTAGTCGCTCAGGCATGCCTGCCTCTTGGCAACCACATGGACTGCAGCCCACCAGGCTCCTCTGTCCATGGGATTCTCCAGGCCAGGACACCAGAGTGGGTTGCCATTTCCTTCTCCTTTGAACCATCTATAAATTACTTGTAATACCTAACTAAACATGAATGTTATGTAAATAGTTGCCAGTAAGCCACAAATTCAAGTTGCTATATGGAACTTTCTAGAATTTTTTTTTTTTTTTTAGTATTTTCGATCTGCAGTTGGTTGATCCTGAGGTTATGGCACCCAACAAATAGAGAGGGCCAACTGTTCTGAAATATTTATTACATGAAATTAAGAATCGGAGATACCTAACCCAATCTTGGAGTCTTAGGGGAAATAGTCCCAGAGAAAACAATATCAAAATGAGACACCTGGACCAGGTAAGTGAGTCAGGACAAAGAGGTGAGGAAGGGATGTTAGATGAAGTATTCTCAAAGAGGGATGTGCATGTCTGTGCATTTGGCAATGAAAGAAAATATGGATTGTTCAGAGAATGGACAGGTGTCCTGGGTAACTTGTCTCTTCACAGACAAATATTCATTGCTCCACTAGATAATAAGTTCCTAAAAGTCATCATGTTTGGTTCATGTGTTTATCTCTCACAGGACTTGGTAGACAGCCAAGCACAGAGAAAGTATTCAATAAATCATAAATATCTGCTATTGTTTGGGAGAGTTTCTGGTCTGTTGTTATCCTACCTGATTCAAAACCATCCCTACAAGCCAATGCTTTATGAACTACAGGGGATGAGAAATGTGTCTTAAATTAAGAAAGGTCAAAGTATAGAAGAGAACTATATCAATATTAAATCTAATATGCCAACACAAAACCACATGTCTGAAGTTTTGGAGGTCCTTCATACAACAATGAACATGAGGATCTTTATTTCTAGAAGTAAAGTTAAAAATATGAAATATAGATTTTTTAAAAAGTCACATTTAGAATTACTGCAAAATTTAAAGTGACAAATAGTATTGCTATGACTGCACATTTGTCCTCTTGGCCTCCCAGGGAAAGAAGTATCAAATAAATTAAGGATTAATGCTGCCACTATTTTTTCAAAAGCTTTCTCATCTTTTTTGTACTATTGAATTTTTTTTTCCAAAATACTTAGCAAATACTGTTGAACTAGGAAAACAAAAGAATTTCTGTTTGAAGGAATATAGAAAATAGGGTGTGGCTTGCTTCTTCTTCCTTTCATTTACTGAAACATTTACTTTGCAATTGATTAAAATTATCCTCTCAGATAATAAAACTGGAAAAAGAAATAATTAAACAACCCTATTTTTTTAGTCAGTTCTAAAAACCGTCCTACTAATCTAAGAAGCTTATCTGAATTATCTAAAAATGAACATAAAGAGTCTATATGTAGTTTGGCCCAAATTAGACTCTCAGAAAACTATATCTCCCTTCCTGATCCTGACAATAAAAGCATGTGCTGGGACATTCTAACAGCTATGTGATCATTCATGACTTATTTCCAGTCAAACTCCTTTTCTCAAAACCTAGTATTATTACCTGACCCTCAGCAATATGTGAAAGATTACTGACAACAATANGAAAACTATATCTCCCTTCCTGATCCTGACAATAAAAGCATGTGCTGGGACATTCTAACAGCTATGTGATCATTCATGACTTATTTCCAGTCAAACTCCTTTTCTCAAAACCTAGTATTATTACCTGACCCTCAGCAATATGTGAAAGATTACTGACAACAATAATAACATTATTAGAGTTTTACCATGTACCAGGCAAGTGCCTGGCACATAAGGACACAGTGTTTTCCAAACTTTAGCCCTTCCAACTCCATCATGATTCTTGTCATCCTTTGCACCACCGGTATCATTTATCTGAGGAGAGGGGTTATAAGAACATGAGTCAATATAGAAAATACTGTAGATACCTAGAGAAGCATCCATCAGTGGAGAGAGCACAAAACAGGATGTGATCAATGCCAGTTGGCTAGAGAGGAGGTAAGCCAACGCAGGAGACAGAAAAGACACAGGCTTAATCCCTGGGTAGGGAAGATCCCCTGAAGCAACCCATTCTTGCCTGGAGAATTTTACAGACAGAGGAGCCTGGTGAGTTGCAGTTCATAGGGTCACACAGAGTTGGACATGACTGAGGCGACTTAGAATGCATGCACAGAGACCAGGTAAACTTGAGGTTTTGTCGAGAGAACTACATTAGAAGAAGTAACTCATAGAACACATGGGTGGTTGCCAGAGGTAGAGGCAAAATGTGGGCAGGGTGTCAAAAGGCATAAATTTGTAGTTAGAATATAAGTAAGTCATGGGGATGTAATATGCAGAATGGTGACTATAAGACAATTGTGCCATGCTTGTCTGTTTCAATTGTATCCAACTTTTTGCAACTCTATGAGACTGCAGCCCGCCAGGCTCCTCTGTCCATGGCATTCTCCAGGCAGGAATACTGGAGTGGGTTTGCCATGCCCATCTCCAAGAGATCTTCCTTACCCAGGGATAGAACTCATGTCTCCTGTGTCTCCTGCACTGCAGGCAGATTCTTTATCACTGAGCCACTGGGGAAATCCCTGGGTAACAATACTATACTGCATAACTGAAAGATGATAAAAGAATAAATCTTAAAAGTTCTCATGATAAGAAAAAAATGATAACTCTCTATGGTGACACACATTAACTAAACTTATAGTGGTGATCATTTTGCCATATAAACAAAAGTCAAATCATTATGTCATACACCTGAAACTCATAGAATTTACATGTCAATTATACTTCAATTAGAAAAAGAAAAGATTTGTGTGTAAGAATAGGCCTATGGGGGATATGGAATCCATCACAACAGAAGCAGACAGTGTGGATATGATATGCAAGCAAGGGTTAGAAGATGTGAAAAGCCTAACATTCGCTTTCGAAGACCTGGAAATTGACTAACCCTTTCTTGAAGATCCTTTCTGAACATCTCCTTTTCTGGAGTGGCCAGCTCAGTAGTGGGCCTCTGGTCTCCTCTACATACATTTGCCTCCTGGAGAAATATTCCCACAATTGGCTTCAGTCAGTAATTCCTGACAATGAACTCATAAACCAACATCTCTTGGACTAATAGCCCACCCAGTCTTTCGTGCAGTACTTCTAATGAGTCACCGGACATTTTTGGTTTTCTGTTCCACTTTTTTCTCAATCTTGAGGTTTCCAAAATGAAACTCATCTATCTCCCCCTCACATTTTAGCCACAACCCATATCACCTCCTACAGTGTCTACTTTTCCTGACTCCCAAGATTAAAATCTGAAAGTCGTCAGGATCCTCCCTGCACTTTGAACCTCCAACTGAATCAAAGCCAGTCAAGGGCTTCAAAGAGTGCCTGGCCCATAGTAGGCACTCAAAATTATTACAAATAAATTTTATGAACAAATAAAACATATGAATAAATTAGACCTTNATTTTTTTTTTTTTTTTAGTATTTTCGATCTGCAGTTGGTTGATCCTGAGGTTATGGCACCCAACAAATAGAGAGGGCCAACTGTTCTGAAATATTTATTACATGAAATTAAGAATCGGAGATACCTAACCCAGTCTTGGAGTCTTAGGGGAAACAGTCCCAGAGAAAACAATATCAAAATGAGACACCTGGACCAGGTAAGTGAGTCAGGACAAAGAGGTGAGGAAGGGATGTTAGATGAAGTATTCTCAAAGAGGGATGTGCATGTCTGTGCATTTGGCAATGAAAGAAAATATGGATTGTTCAGAGAATGGACAGGTGTCCTGGGTAACTTGTCTCTTCACATACAAATATTCATTGCTCCACTAGATAATAAGTTCCTAAAAGTCATCATGTTTGGTTCATGTGTTTATCTCTCACAGGACTTGGTAGACAGCCAAGCACAGAGAAAGTATTCAATAAATCATAAATATCTGCTATTGTTTGGGAGAGTTTCTGGTCTGTTGTTATCCTACCTGATTCAAAACCATCCCTACAAGCCAATGCTTTATGAACTACAGGGGATGAGAAATGTGTCTTAAATTAAGAAAGGTCAAAGTATAGAAGAGAACTATATCAATATTAAATCTAATATGCCAACACAAAACCACATGTCTGAAGTTTTGGAGGTCCTTCACACAACAATGAACACGAGGATCTTTATTTCTAGAAGTAAAGTTAAAAATATGAAATATAGATTTTTTAAAAAGTCACATTTAGAATTACTGAAAAATTTAAAGTGACAAATAGTATTGCTATGACTGCACATTTGTCCTCTTGGCCTCCCAGGGAAAGAAGTATCAAATAAATTAAGGATTAATGCTGCCACTATTTTTTCAAAAGCTTTCTCATCTTTTTTGTACTATTGAATTTTTTTTTCCAAAATACTTAGCAAATACTGTTGAACTAGGAAAACAAAAGAATTTCTGTTTGAAGGAATATAGAAAATAGGGTGTGGCTTGCTTCTTCTTCCTTTCATTTACTGAAGCATTTACTTTGCAATTGATTAAAATTATCCTCCCAGATAATAAAACTGGAAAAAGAAATAATTAAACAACCCTATTTTTTTAGTCAGTTCTAAAAACCATCCTACTAATCTAAGAAGCTTATCTGAATTATCTAAAAATGAACGTAAAGAGTCTATATGTAGTTTGGCCCAAATTAGACTCTCAGAAAATTATATCTCTCTTCCTGATCCTGACAATAAAAGCATGTGCTGGGACATTCTAACAGCTATGTGATCATTCATGACTTATTTCCAGTCAAACTCCTTTTCTCAAAACCTAGTATTATTACCTGACCCTCAGCAATATGTGAAAGATTACTGACAACAATAATAACATTATTAGAGTTTTACCATGTACCAGGCAAGTGCCTGGCACATAAGGACACAGTGTTTTCCAAACTTTAGCCCTTCCAACTCCATCATGATTCTTGTCATCCTTTGCACCACCGGTATCATTTATCTGAGGAGAGGGGTTATAAGAACATGAGTCAATATAGAAAATACTGTAGATACCTAGAGAAGCATCCATCAGCGGAGAGAGCACAAAACAGGATGTGATCAATGCCAGTTGGCTAGAGAGGAGGTAAGCCAACGCAGGAGACAGAAAAGACACAGGCTTAATCCCTGGGTAGGGAAGATCCCCTGAAGCAACCCATTCTTGCCTGGAGAATTTTACAGACAGAGGAGCCTGGTGAGTTGCAGTTCATAGGGTCACACAGAGTTGGACATGACTGAGGCGACTTAGAATGCATGCACAGAGACCAGGTAAACTTGAGGTTTTGTCGAGAGAACTACATTAGAAGAAGTAACTCATAGAACACATGGGTGGTTGCCAGAGGTAGAGGCAAAATGTGGGCAGGGTGTCAAAAGGCATAAATTTGTAGTTAGAATATAAGTAAGTCATGGGGATGTAATATGCAGAATGGTGACTATAAGACAATTGTGCCATGCTTGTCTGTTTCAATTGTATCCAACTTTTTGCAACTCTATGAGACTGCAGCCCGCCAGGCTCCTCTGTCCATGGCATTCTCCAGGCAGGAATACTGGAGTGGGTTTGCCATGCCCATCTCCAAGAGATCTTCCTTACCCAGGGATAGAACTCATGTCTCCTGTGTCTCCTGCACTGCAGGCAGATTCTTTATCACTGAGCCACTGGGGAAATCCCTGGGTAACAATACTATACTGCATAACTGAAAGATGATAAAAGAATAAATCTTAAAAGTTCTCATGATAAGAAAAAAATGATAACTCTCTATGGTGACACACATTAACTAAACTTATAGTGGTGATCATTTTGCCATATAAACAAAAGTCAAATCATTATGTCATACACCTGAAACTCATAGAATTTACATGTCAATTATACTTCAATTAGAAAAAGAAAAGATTTGTGTGTAAGAATAGGCTTATGGGGGATATGGAATCCATCACAACAGAAGCAGACAGTGTGGATATGATATGCAAGCAAGGGTTAGAAGATGTGAAAAGCCTAACATTCGCTTTTGAAGACCTGGAAATTGACTAACCCTTTCTTGAAGATCCTTTCTGAACATCTCCTTTTCTGGAGTGGCCAGCTCAGTAGTGGGCCTCTGGTCTCCTCTACATACATTTGCCTCCTGGAGAAATATTCCCACAATTGGCTTCAGTCAGTAATTCCTGACAATGAACTCATAAACCAACATCTCTTGGACTAATAGCCCACCCAGTCTTTCGTGCAGTACTTCTAATGAGTCACCGGACATTTTTGGTTTTCTGTTCCACTTTTTTCTCAATCTTGAGGTTTCCAAAATGAAACTCATCTATCTCCCCCTCACATTTTAGCCACAACCCATATCACTTCCTACAGTGTTTACTTTTCCTGACTCCCAAGATTAAAATCTGAAAGTCGTCAGGATCCTCCCTGCACTTTGAACCTCCAACTGAATCAAAGCCAGTCAAGGGCTTCAAAGAGTGCCTGGCCCATAGTAGGCACTCAAAATTATTACAAATAAATTTTATGAACAAATAAAACATATGAATAAATTAGACCTTCCTTGACATAGCTCTTGTTTTATTCCCCATTACTTTGAACATATCGTATTCTTTGGCATTCATTCAGCAAATATTTATGAGGCACTTCCATTTGCAACCCACTCCAGTGTTCTTGCCTGGAGAATCGCAGGAACGGGGGAGCCTGGCGGGCTGCCGTCTATGGGGTCACACAGAGTCGGACACGACTGAAGCGACTTAGCAGCAACAGATGATGGAGATATGCCAATGAACAAAAAAACCAAAAATGCTCTCCTGTAGCTCATGTACAAATGGGGAAAGGTGGGAATTAACAAACGTGACTGAATAAAACATCATCCCTTATCTGAAAATCTTAAATTGAAAAGACTCTAAGAACTGAAGGTTTTGCTTAATTTGTTGGTTAACAAAAGATGAACTGGCATAAAACTATTTAGAATCTGTATCTGTTTCACTTTTGAGTAGCTTCCTGAATAAGCTTACTATATACCATAGTTGTCACATGATATATAGCAAAGGCATTATGTCACTACATAAGTCTGTTCTTCTAGGATTGCCATTGCAGAATACTATAGATTGGGTGGGTCACACAACAGAAATTTACTTTCTCATAGTTCTGGAGGCTGAAAGTACAAGATCAAAGTGCTGGAAGGGTTGGTTTCTGGTGAGGTTTTTCTTCCTGGCTTGCAGGCAGCCACCTTCTCACTAGGTCTGCACACAGCCGTTCCTCTGTACATGTGGACTCCCAGGGTCTCTTCCTCATCCTATAAAGACAGCAGTTCTAGTCCATTAGGGGCCTGCCCTTTTGACCTCACTTACCCTGAATTATTCCTGAAAGCACTGTCTCCAAATGTCGTCACACTGGAGGCTGAACTTCTCTGCATGGATTTGGTGGGGAGAGGGAGACACAACTCAGTCTATCACGATTACCTTTCCAAAAGCTGAAAAAAATCTGAATTCCAAAGACATCTGACGCTAAGTGTTTTGGATAAGGTAGCAGAAACCTGGTGGTATGTCAGGTAGTTATGGGTGTCTGGAGAAATGTTTGAGCTGAGAGTGTGCGTGGAAATGCAACAGGAAGTACACCAGTCACGGAAAGCTTCCCAGCAAGGTGGGTATTTGAGCCAAGCCCTGCACGAGGTAAGGGAGTGGGCCACATCTGAGAGGAAGCATTCTGGGCAGAAGAATAGCAAGTTCAAAGACCCGGAGACAAGAACAGAGCAGTACACATGATAAACAGAAATAAATACCATATATATATGAATGCATATCTATGGAATCTAGAAAGATGGGATTGATGAACCTATTTGAAAGGCAGCAACGGAGACACAGATATAGAAAACGGACTTGTAGACACAGGAGGTGAAGGAGAGGGTGGGACGAATGGAGAGCATAGCATGGAAACATACACATGACCATACTTGCTGTACGACTCAGGAAGCTCAAACTGGGGCTCTGTGACAAACTAGAGGGGTGGGATGGGGTGAGAGATGGGAATGAGGTTCAAGAGGGAGGGGACATATGTATACTGATGGCTGATTCATGTTGATAGATGGCAGAAACCAATACAATTATTGTAAAGCAATTGTAAAGCAAATATTGTAAAGCAATTATCCTTCTATTGAAAATAAATAAATAATTGTTAAAAAGAAAGGTTGTCAGAGTTACCAAAGCCCTGAGCTAAAAGAGGAGGAGGAGATGAGGTAGCAGAGGGACAAATCACTGAGGGCCTTACTGACTACTGTAATAGAATTTGGCTTTTGCTCAAGTAAAATGAGAAGGCAATGGAGAGTTCTGAATGGAGGAACGGCATGACTGGATCAAGGCTTTAACAGGATCACAACGTGTGACAGATGATTTCCAAGATGGTTCTTCCTTCTATGAACAAGCGTAACATACAGCCCAGCAAGAGGCCGAGTCTATGTCCTCTTCTCTTGAATCCAGATGGCCTCCGGAGTTGCTTTTCCTGATAAAACGAGACAAACGGGACAGTCTGGGAATATCAGACCTAGGCTTTCCGAGCCTTGGCAGTTTCCATGTCCTCTTTTATAGAAGCTGGATACGGCATCAGGAGTCTGACAGCCCTGAGACCACTATGTTGCGAATGAGTCCAACCCAGTCACGTAGAAAAAGTGAAGTGGAGAAGAACAAAGGAACCCAGGCAACAGGCAGAACTGAGGCCCCACATATGACCCAATTTCTTGTACAATCTCAGACAATCCTGGACCTTTGGAGTCATAACAACTGAGATCACAGACATTCTGACACAGAAACAAGCCATTGCCGTGGGATCCTGTACAAATTTCTACACTTGGAACTTCAAAAATATAAAATGATTCTTATCTTGCACTACTAAATTTGGGGGTAGTTAAATACATAGTAATTAATAATTGACTGAAATTGATATGAGCTCAGGTGAGGAGTAGACACCCGAGGAGTATGTAGCAAGGATACTCACTGTTAGTGAGCCTAGAAAGGGTGTGATGAAATCATTATTAGAGGCTGGACAGAAGGTGCTCCCATGCTGCATAACTGCCTGCAACAATGTGGACAAAAGAAAACGTGTCTAATAAAAACTTGTGGACCTGGCTAAGAAAATTTCTGAATGTGATAAGCGGCTTTACTCTGTGACCTAGGATTAATTACAGGAAGAGAAAGAGGAACTAAAATGTTCAAGTTGTATTTAGAGGAAATCATTCAAACTAGGACTTGTTAGGTTGGAAAACAAAAATTACTGTCCTTCTTGCCTCTTGAGGCAACATAAGATTCTCAAAGAAGCAGTCTTAGGACAAAGATCAAACCCAGGGTCTATTAGTACAGTGTCCCCTGAGGTTAAAGATTAAATCAAGCATGTGGCTGGAAGATGTCTCATTAAGACCTAGAAGAGATTTAAGGTGGCACCTCATAGACCCTGTCCAGGAGGAAAAGCAGTTTCTAAAGACCTTGAAGGTTTTTCCTACAGCATTCTGACTCACAGTCAAGGTCAACTGCAGCCTGTCTCAAGAGTTTTCTGGGTATGTCTTTTCCAATGGACCGATCCTTAATAGACAAATGGGAAGCCTCCAAGGTTTATAAGAAAAATGTACCCCCCATAAAAGCACCACCAGCTAAACAAAAAGAAGGACACCTGGGTGTGTCGCAGGAAGATGAAGAAGTCTTCCTGGGTGTGTCACTCCCAGTAGCCTTAGAGGAGCTGCATGTAGCCCAAATCGCGGAATCATGACAAATAACAGGTTATTGTTTTTTTTAAGCCATGACATACTGGAGTGGTTTTCATTTGTTTGTAGATAAGTAAAACATAAGTAAAAACAGATAGCTGAAACTTTGGCAGCGGGGAGGGGAGGGGCAAGAGTTGCAAAAGAGAGACCCACTCTTGCCACTGTACCATGAGACAGGATAATAGTGAACTGGACCTGGGCAGTGAAGGTGGTAAGCAGGTCAGATGTGGGATCTATTTTGAAGGCACAGCTAAGTGATTCAGCAGATTAAATGGTGGGGTGTGAAAGGGAATAAAGGAATACTCCACGGTTAATAGGTTGATTGGTGATCTGTGCAATTACAAGAATGGACTTGTCATGGGTGTAGCAATTGTGGGGGTAAAGTCAGGAATCCAGGTCTTTACCATCTGGTGGCTCAAACAGCAAAGAACCTGCCTGCAATGCAGGAGATTTGGGTTCGATCCCTGGGTCGCGAAGATCCCCTGGAGAAGGGCACAGCAGCCTACTCCAGTATTCTTGCCTGGGAAATCCCATGGACAGAGGAGCCTGGCAGGCTACAGTCTATGGGGTCCCAAATAGTTGGACACAACTGGGCGACTTTCACTTCACAAGAATCCAATGAGCACTAGATATCCAATTGGGGGTGGTGAAGGGACTTTTATGTATAACTCTGGAATTCAGAGAGGGGTCATGACTCACACACACATTGATGAATCACCATTTAGGAAGGTACTGAAAGCCAAGAGACTAAGATCACCAAGGGAGTGAGCACAGCCAGAGAGAAGGCCATGACCCGAGCACTCAGATGCCTATATTCAGAGGTTAAGAGTGAGATGGCAAAGGAGACTAAATTTGGTACTGGTGAGGAAAAAGGACAATGAGGAGGGGGGACTCCCTGGAAGCCATACAAAGAACTTTCCGGTTCTGCTAATGTAGCACCTAGGAAGCAGACCAAGCTCTGGTTACTGGATTTCTCGTGGGTTCCTGGTACCTTTGACGAGTGCATTTTTCACGGGGTGGTGGGGACGACCATCTTGCTGGGTCAAGAGAGGATGAGAAAGACACACTGGAGGTTGTCCTATAAAACAGGGACAGAAAAACCAGGTGGTAGCTGGAGAGAAACATGAGATCAAGAGTCTTTCTGGTTTCCTTTTTTAATGGGAAAAATTACAGCAAAGCTGCATGGTGAAGGAAAGACTCATTAGAGACAGAAGAAAAACTGATGATGAATTAAAAAAAAAAAAGAAGAATTACTAGCATTAGCTCTGTTTCCCAGGTGGTACTAGTAACAGTGAACCCGCCTGCCAAGGCAGGAGATGCGGGAGACCTGGGTTGGGAGGACCCCATGGAGAAGAACAGTATTCTTGTCTGGAGAACCCATGGACAGAGGAACCTGGTGAGCTACAGTCTAAAGGATCCCAAAGAGTCGGACATGACTGAAGTGACTTAGCAGGCAAAATGACACATGCAGGTCCTTGAGTAGATGATAGGAACAAGAGTATATCCCTGAATGGACTTCTGGCTGGTTTCCTTAGCTCCAATTCTTTCTTTTCTTCAATAAAACCTACCCTACACTAATTTTCCTAAAATACTGCCTATATTATAATGTTCCAGCAATGTGTTTTGCAGTGTTGCTTAAGTTTCCTACCTGTTTTGCAAACCTCTGCTTAGCTGTTAAACTGTTCAATGATCACTGAGGTCAATAGAAGTTAACTACGTGTCCAACCCCTGGCTGGGGACATGGTACACATTGTCCTGTCTTTACTCAGAATGTAAGTGTAGAGACAGACACATAATAAGATGAATTCACAGAGAGAAACGCTATTACAGGGGAATGTTCGTGTGCCTGCTAAGTTGCTTCAAGTATGTTCAATTCTTTGCAACGCTATGGCCTGTAGCCTGCCAGGCTCCTCTCTCCATGGAATTCTCCAGGCAAGAACACTGGAGTAGGTTGCCATGCCCTCCTTCAGGGGATCTTCCTGAACCAGGGAGTGAATCTGCATCTCTTATGTCTCCTGCATTGGCAAGCAGGTTCTTTACACCAGTGCCACCTGGGAAGCCCATAGAGGAATGTAGACAGCACCAAATAAATTCATAGAAGGGAGAGAATAATTTTTCCTGGGCAGTAGAAAAGGGCAGCCAAAGTTAGAGAGGGTGGGCTTTGTGAGCAGGACCCTTGGCTGACAAGGAGTGATGAGGAATATGTATGGCAAGTGTGTCTGGAGCACAGAAGAGGTGACTGGAGATGAAGCTACAAAGGCTGGCGAAGCCTGACTAGAACCTACTCTTCAGTCCTATCATCGGGAAGCCTCTATTGCAGCCAGATTCCCTCTTTTATTGTCTGCCCCACAAGGCGCACTCACACATGTGTGTGGACACACAGACACTTGCTTTGAAGCACAGTGAGCCCTGGCAGTCCAGAAACCATGGGAAGGGGCTGTTGGGAATAAGGCTGAACCAGATCAGAGCTCGTCAGGGAACCTCCATGACTTTCCAAGGTCTGAACGACCAAAGAGAGTTCTAAAGAAATGAATTTCCAGATCCACTACTTCCATAGGAGCCCCCTTTTATGAATGATATGCCTGAAATGAGCCTGAAGCAAGCAGATTTCTAGCAAGTTCTCTTTTCCCACTTCATCTTTCATAACGATGCTTGTCCCATTTTACAAAAGAAAGGTGAACCTCACCCCCACTCAGAATTCTACTTTGTGCCTTGCCTGTCCAGGGTGTCAAACATAGGGGAAAGGGGGAAATTGCTATTCGAGACACTTTCTTTAGTCAAAGCAGTGATATCCACACTGTCCACACCTACTCTGATATATATTTCTAATACAGTTTAGTTCTATGCTAATAACTAGAGAGAGAAGGCAATGGCACCCCACTCCAGTACTCTTGCCTAGAAAATCCCATGGACAGAGGAGCCTGGTAGGCTGCAGTCCATGGGGTCCCTAAGAGTTGGACACGACTGAGAGACTTCACTTTCATTTTCACTTTCATGTATTGGAGAAGGACATGGCAACCCACTCCAGTGTTCTTACCTGGAGAATCCCAGGGACAGGGGAGCCTGGTGGGCTGCCGTTTCTGGGGTCGCACAGAGTGGGACACAACTGAAGTGACTTAGCGGCGGCAGCAGCAGCAATCATTACTTATCAAAAGTGGCTAAAGAAACTAAAGACCTATATATAGAAAACTATAAAACACTGATGAAAGAAATCAAAGAGGACACTAATAGATGGAGGAGTATACCATGTTCATGGATTGGAAGAATCAATATAGTGAAAATGAGTATATTACCCAAAGCAATCTATAGATTCAATGCAATCCCTATCAAGCTACCAGCGGTATTTTTCACAGAACTAGAACAAATAATTTCAAGATTTGTATGGAAACACAAAAAACCTTGAATAGCCAAAGCAATTTTGAGAAAGAAGAATGGAACTGGAGGAATCAACTTACCTGACTTCAGGCTCTACTACAAAGCCACAGTCATCAAGACAGTGTGGTACTGGCACAAAGACAGAAATATAGATCAATGGAACAAAATAGAAAGCCCAGAGATAAATCCACACACATATGGACACCTTATCTTTGACAAAGGAGGCAAGAATATACAATGGAGTAAAGACAATCTCTTTAACAAGTGGTGCTGGGAAAACTGGTCAACCACTTGTAAAAGAATGAAACTAGATCACTTTCTAACACCACACACAAAAATAAACTCAAAATGGATTAAAGATCTAAATGTAAGACCAGAAACTATAAAACTCCTAGAGGAGAACATAGGCAAAACACTCTCCGACATAAATCACAGCAGGATCCTCAATGATCCGCCTCCCAGAATACTGGAAATAAAAGCAAATATAAACAAATGGGATCTAATTAAAATTAAAAGCTTCTGCACAACAAAGGAAACTATAAGCAAGGTGAAAAGACAACCCTCTGAATGGGAGAAAATAATAGCAAATGAAGCAACTGACAAACAACTAATCTCAAAAATATACAAGCAACTTATACAGCTCAATTCCAGAAAAATAAACGACCCAATCAAAAAATGGGCCAAAGAACTAAATAGACATTTCTCCAAAGAAGACATACGGATGGCTAACAAACACATGAAAAGATGCTCAACGTCACTCATTATCAGAGAAATGCAAATCAAGACCACAATGAGATACCACTTCACACCAGTCAGAATGGCTGCGATCCAAAAGTCTGCAAGCAATAAATGCTGGAGAGGGTGTGGAGAAAAGGGAACCCTTTTACACTGTTGGTGGGAATGCAAACTAGTACAGCCACTATGGAGAACAGTGTGGAGATTCCTTAAGAAATTGCAAATAGAACTGCCTTATGACCCAGCAATCCCACTGCTGGGCATACACACCGAGGAAACCAGAATAGAAAGAGACACATGTACCCCAATGTTCATTGCAGCACTGTTTATAATAGCCAGGACATGGAAACAACCTAGATGTCCATCAGCGGATGAATGGATAAGAAAGCTGTGGTATATATACACAATGGAGTATTACTCAGCCATTAAAAAGAATACATTTGAATCAGTTCTAATAAGATGGATGAAACTGGAACCGATTATACAGAGTGAAGTAAGCCAGAAAGAAAAACATCGATACAGTATACTAACACATATATATGGAATTTAGAAAGATGGTAATGAGGACCCTGTATGCAAGACAGCAAAAGAGACACAGATGTGTAGAGCGGACTTTTGGACTCTGAGGGAGAGGGAGAGGGAGAGGGTGGGGTGATTTGGGAGAATAGCAATGAAATATGTATACTATCATGTAAGAAACAAATCGCCAGTCTATGTTCGATGCAGGATGCTTGGGGCTGGTGCATGGGGATGATCCGGAGGGATGAAGTGGGGTGGGAGGTGGGAGGGGGGTTCATGTTTGGGAGTTCATGTACACCCGTGGCGGATTATGCCAAAACCAATACAGTACTGTAAAGTAAAATAAAGTAAAAATAAAAATTAAAAAAAAAAAGTGAATGGGTTATTTTGGTTAGTTGTATACTAATAACTATGCTTAAAATAACATAAACAATTTTCATAATATAAATATTAATATTTATTTTAAAATGAAATCTCAAAGTATTTGCTTCTTTTTGGTGCTGACGTGTATTTGTGTATGTGCTTAGCTGCATCTGACGCTTTGCAGCTCCATGAACTGTAGCGTGCGAGGCTCCTCTGTCCATGGAATTTTCCAGGGAAAAGTACTGGAATGGGTTGCCATTTCTTACTCCAGGGGATCTTCCTGACCCAGGGATGGAACCTATGTCTCCTGCATTGGCAGGCGAATTCTTTACCACTGCGCCATCTGGGAAGCCCGCCGAGGGGTAAGGAGAGCAAACAAGTTGGAAAAATACATAGCTAAATATCTAACTAAAATGTTCAATTAGAAAATAATTTGAAAATGTTAGCAGTCAGTGCTAAACGTGTGCAAATGATACAGATGACGCTTGAATAGCGCAGGGTTGGGGCTCCAACACTCTGCTCTATGGAAAATCTGCTGTAACCCACAGCAAGCCCTGGGTAGCGCAGTTCCTCAGTGTCCACAGTTCTGCATCACAGAGTCAGCCAACCATGGACACTGTAGCACTGTGGTATTTACTGTCAAAAAAAAGTCTCAGATAAGTGGATCTCACAGTTCAAACTTCTGTCATTCAAGGGCCGATGTACTTCTTCTCCCAAAGTTGTGTCAGAAGGCATATGAGCAAAAGAGCCAGTAAGGAGACCAGTGGTGCAGGCTTCACTGCCTATGTCACTGGGCTGGTGTGTCACAAAGATCGTTAGAATCCCCACCCCCAACCTTAGAGTCATCATATTTTCCTCTTCTGGAATCATTTTCAGTTTCAGTTCCTTTACTTAACCAAACACTTTCTGTCACTCTCCTTCAGCATTTGGAGAAGACACAACTTAGAAATGGCCACCTAATAGGCATTCTGACTTTTATTCATTTTCATATGGTCCATATATAGTCCTCTGCTCGTCCAAAAATGACCTGCCATGCACCATTAGATTTTCAGTGGGATAAAACACTGGAAAATATATGTGCATACATACTCTGCCTCCAGATATAGAATATGTACAAATACTACCACTGGATTGAGCTGAGGTCAAAGAGCATTTTATTTCCTATTTCTGATTCTAGCACTGAATAACTTAAAAAAAGGGTAACATTCCGTGACATACAGCAAGTTAGTAAGTAATAACAATATGAAGTTGACTGCAGTTATTTTAGTAAAATTCACCATTAATTAGGAGTAAATACTACTAGCAAAACTCAAATGTTCTCTCAACTTTCCTATGGGATGTTTCCACCCAATACATAAAATAGGATACCAGCCAGCATATGAACAATGCTCAACTCAATAGTCTCACACAATAATCTGTAAACACTGGATCAATAAATAAAAGAGCTAATATTGAGCTAAAGAAAGAAGCTGGCTTCTTGCCAACCCTCAGACCATAAATATCTTCTGAAAAGGAGTCTTCCCATACAGTTGACTACACCCACCTCCCCTGTGTTATGTGAGTGTCTTCTGAAGACTCCCTCAATCCCAGCCTTCTATTTGGATGAATGGATATATAGGTAGATAGCTAGATACAGACATACATCAATCCACATTTGCCTACTATTTGTCAAGCTCTATCAGCAAAAACTAGGTGAAATGGACAAATGTTTTCATTCAGGAACCATGAAAAGATTTTCTTCAAGGACCAAACTCATATAGACATCCATGTGATGTGACTACTATTTGCTCCTAAAGGTAATCTTTAAATATATAATTAATAATGTTAGTATGAAAGTACCATATAAGTGTTACTATAAAACCAGTGTTCCATCATCTCACACTACAATGTAATGAAATCATGGCTGACTGTCACTGTCAAATTGTGAGAAATTTTTCTATGGAAATAATAGCCTTCATAAATACTGGTGTTCTTAAATCTCTACCACTTTCTCACTCTGTGACTTTGGGAAAGTTATTTAATTACTCTATGGTTCAATTTCTCCAGTTATAAAATACAGTCCCTACCATCACAAAAGTTTATTTGATATTTTTTTAAAATACACACATATTTAGAACAATGTCTGGGACATAATAAGAAGTCAACAAGTGTTAGCTATGATTCATATTATTTCCCATAGTTCAAGTTGTGGACCTGAAAACAGGACCCCCTGAATTATCACTAACTAACCTGCAAAGGAACTGATACATAATGGATAAAACTTAGTATACTCAATGGGAGACAGGAAGAAAGGGCAGTTTTGTAAGTTTTTAATGTTTTCCAAACTGTTTTGGTTTCTAGATCCATTTTAAAAGATCATTAGAGTTACGTTTATTTTCCTCAGAAAAAGTCCCTTTATTCACAGCCTTCCTGAAGTCCAGGTTTGATAGCAAACCCTAGATGGAGCCCCTTCTAGGATTTAAATTTTTCAATTATCAAACTTTAGACCACTGCTTTCCCACTTCCTCCAAAGAAATTGATAAACATGTATTTCACTGACAAACATTATGTCCTGAGATACAGCTGTTGACATTTACATATTAATTTCATGGATTAAAACAAAAAGCATCAAACTGTTTTTCTTAAATCCACCAGTAAGCTGTAGGAAAATTCCTAATTCCAGAAACTGTAGCTTCAAATCAGATGCTGGAGTTCCCATTCCAAATCAGCAGAGAACGGTGAACATTCTGCCTACCAGAAGTCCAGGCCAGCACCCAACCTAACCCCTCTGTCACCCTGTCCTAGAGCAGACAATCCTGCTGGAAAGGCCATTCTGAGTATGATCAAAACTCTGAGAGGAGAAAACTGAGGAAGAAATACAAGGATGTGCCTTTCCTGCCTACCAGAACAAACCTTCACTATCTTCTAGACTTCTTAACTTTATTAAGTAAAATTTTAATTTTTTTCACCACTTTTAACTCTAAAATGGCTATTGCTTTGTCATCAGTCCTTTTTTTTCTATATCTTTATGTTCTTCTCTTTGTATCTGCTCCCTCTTATCTATCATGCCCACCGCAATGCTTTCCAATAAAATGACAGGAGTTTAATGTATCTTGTACCTTGATGCATTATCATAGAACATCCACCTCTGCAGAGTAGGATGCTGTAACCACCTAGATCTCATCTGTTTATTCAATCAAGTCAACTAAGCGCTTTAAACACACTGACAAAATGAGACTGCCTATCAGTTACAAGGAGATGCTATCACCAGTGTCATAACATCAGACAGTAGTTTTTAAAAACATAATGGAAATCGCTAGTGACAACCACTTTACTTCCAGTTTTGAAACTTCTGATTCACCCTATTTAAGAACCTATTATAAGCATCATTTAAAAATTAACCTCGGTTTACGTATACTCCGACGTTAAGAAACTTTTAAATGCACAAATCAAGTTAAATTCAATACATTATAAGCTAAACTCAAATACGTTGTATATGTTTCCAAAATCTCAACAACACTTGGAAAAATTAACTGGATTTTCATTTAAAGCCCCTTTGAGTAAGCAGTTCACAGCAGTACAAATCTCCTACGTTTCTTTGAAGTTTCTAGCACTGATTTTCCGGAAATAATATAAAGCCAGGCCTGACTGTCAAAAGGTAACCATTCTATAAATTCCTCTTCCAAGGCAGATAAGTGTCCTGATCAAAAAAGAGGAGGGCAATTTGACTGACAAACATAGAGTCAGACGTGCAAGCTCACACAGGAGTTGGCACCGGTCGGACAGTTGGCAACAGTCGGTGGGGGATTTGGGAGGAGGGAAGGAAGAAGCGGGGAACTGCAGTACCTTACTTGAACTTCCTGAGCTGGATGAGGTGCAGAACTCAGCGCTCTGTGCGGCGGGACTGCCCTTTCTCCGAACGCCGCCGCTCGGCGCGGGCAGCCGGGCGCGCTTCCCCTGCTCTCCGCCTCCCGGCGCGGAGTAGGTGGAGCGCACGGCACCCGGCGGCGCGGAAAGAGCGGAGCGCACCGTGGGGGCGCGGGGGACCCGCGCGGGACGCACAGTGGACTAGCAGTCTGTGCTCGGCTGGAAGCGGAGGATGGCGTGGAGAGCCCGCGACAGGAATAAAGGGTCAGAAGGGGAAAAACCTCTGCGCCTAGCGCCACCGAAAACCGAAGTCGCGGTCAAGTGTTTCCCCCGTAAGAGGGCGGGGCGGCCCGGCTGGCAGCTAGTCGGCGGGGAGACGGGTGGGTCCGGCCAGTGCTGGCAGGGGACCGAGACGAAGGCTTTCAGGGAAAATTCCCTTGCCCTTTCCAGCCACCAGCACCTCCCCTCCCGAAGCGGAGAAGCCAAGCTCTGTACCTCCATCGACTCCGGGCGGCAGGGTCAGGGGCGGCAGGCAGTGCCGCGGGGCGGGCGCGGTCACCCGGCTCCCTCCCGGGCGTCGGGCCTCTGCGGCCACAAACAAATCAGCCGGGGNCCTCCCGAAGCGGAGAAGCCAAGCTCTGTACCTCCATCGACTCCGGGCGGCAGGGTCAGGGGCGGCAGGCAGTGCCGCGGGGCGGGCGCGGTCACCCGGCTCCCTCCCGGGCGTCGGGCCTCTGCGGCCACAAACAAATCAGCTGGGGTTTCCCTAGGCGCTTGGAACCCACGGAGTCCCAACCCCCAACGAAAAGAAAAGTGAAAGAGAAAAGAGCAAGGAGGAACGGCGAAGATAAACACCCCCAGCAGGGGCTGGGGGAGGGGCGGGCGGCAGCAGCTTTGGGCCGGCTGCCCCAGGTGTCTTGGCTCCACGCCCCCTGGGAGGTGTCCGCCAGTGCCAAGCCCGGGGGCGCAGAACCTGGAGGGCAGCGGGGAGGAAGGCAGGCTAGGCGCTCCAGCCCCGCCTCCTGGGACGCTGGCCCTGGCCTTGGCCTACCCCTCCCTCGTGGGACACATGCAGGGAAGGAGCGAGAAGGTGACCTGAGGTCCATCTGCCGCATCCACGGGCCCATGGCAAGCGAGGCGGTCCGAGCTGCGACTGAGACCTGGGCGCGGCGCAGGTCCAAGGCGTCTGCAGGAGAGGCAAAATGTGTTGGGTCGGGATGGGCGGCCACCTCAGACCTTGACCCTCCCTGTAGGTAGGCTGAAAGAAGGCAGGCTCTGAAGTTCTACTAAAGAAACCATGGAAGGAAGACATCTGGGCGACTACTTTGTCCAAGACAGTTGGCACGGAGGGTGAACGAATTTGAAGGAAGCCTGTCTGCCGGCCACTTTCCCAGTCTAGTGCATACTCCAGTGTGACATATTACAAAAGGACCGTGTGAAATGTTGTTATTGTAGGGTGTTACTGCTGAAAGAACCAAGTTCCTTGAGGCGAAGATTTAATGCCTCAAAGCCTGCAGAAAAGCTTTCAGTTTTTTGGAGGCACTTTGGAGAAACTTCCACACATTGTGAATCACTGAAAATCCCTAAGGGAAGGGTGCTTCCCCAGATTTTTCAGAGTATGTCATAGGAAAAATAAGGCTCCCTGGAGCTTATTCTTTTGCATCACATACATGTTAAAAATAAAATAGAAACATATTAGAAGTGATTTAAATATTAAATGTACCTAAAGTTCCATATAGAATCACTTCACTTTTTAAAAAATTTGAGCTCTAGGTAGTCACTGTCAACAAAATGAGATGAAAATGTAAATACTCTTTTACAACAATTCAAAATTTTACCATAGTTGGAAATTATATTTAAAGAAATAAAGCAATTATTCTTTTTTGTTCAAGACAATGTAATACTGATTTTTCCTATGATAATGCCAGTGATTTAAAATCCAATTAGACTTGGCCATGGCAAAGTTAAGTCCCCTACATACAAACTTTCAAGTTGCAAACTTTCAAAGTGTGCAAATGTGCATTCACATGTCCAATCATATGAGTTAGTTCATTTGTCTGGCATTCATTGTCATGTATGTGCATTGTCTACAAGTGACTCTGCTTTTGTGCACTTTACTGTACAGTACTGTATAGAGTATAGTAGCTCAGTATATTTCAAGCCCAGAATCTCCAGAAGCAAGGTAAAAGTAACGGTGATGTAGTTGGTACTGATACATGCTACTGTACTTTTCAAGGTTCTGTACTGTAAGATTTAAAATGTCTATTTTTTGCATTTGCTATGTATTATTTGAGTGAAAAGTATTATAAACCTACTATGGTGCTGCTGCTGCTGCTGCTGCTGCTAAGTCACTTCAGTCGTGTCTGACTCTGTGTGACCCCATAGATGGCAGTCCACCAGGCTCCCCCATCCCTGGGATTGAAGGCAATGGCACCCCACCCCAGTACTATGGTACAGTACTATATAACTGACTGTGTAGTTGGGCACCTAAGCTAACTTTGTTGGACTTAAGGAACGTGCTCTCAGAATGGAATTTGTTTGTACGCAGGGGACTAACTATACACTGAAGCTCTGATTTGCAGAACAAACATGTATCCTGAGATCAGGCTTGCCCAGGATTGGATTCTGTTACAATAGACATAGCAGCCCCAAAGGCAAAGCATGTGTATATATGAATATGGAAATCAATGATGGAGAAGTGGATCTGTTCTGCTGATCAACTTGAACTGCTCCAGTCTTTTTTGGCTCCTGCACGATGAACTCCCATACCTCCTTCAGCTCCCCTACAGATGCTGTGTGATCTGCAGCTGATGGCTAAAGCAGTTGTCCAGATAGTAAGGCCCCTCTTTGGCCTCACTCAGCAACAACTAGCAGAAGGAAATATCACTGCCACCAGAGGTCAGGTCATTACACGCTGCACTTGGCTGCCTAAGAGCACTTTTAAAAAGTTACTCTTAGCTGGTGTTACTCTAGCCTGGTGGCTCTGGCTGACCCCAGGGCTGAGAGACACCAGTGTCTGACAGCACACTTTTAATACACGGCCGTCATGAATTTTCTGAGCTACTGGAGAAGTTTTCACGGTGCTGTGAAACTGATGGGAATTTTCTTCATGTAGCCAAACTGTAAAATACAATCAGTATGAATAGTCTCTGGATGTTGATTGAGCTTCTAATACATGTAAGCTCTAGAACAAGATGGACTGAGTGAAATATGAAGCATTTAGTCAGGAGATAAAATAACACAAATGACAAGAAAGTTGAGAAATGGAATATTTCCTGCCCTGTGGCTCAGCGGTAAAGAATCTGCCTGCCAATGCAGGAGACACATGGTAAGCAGGTTGATCCCTGGGTCAGGAAGACCCCTTGGAGTAGGAAATGGCAACCTACTTCAGTATTCTTGCCTGGAAAATTCCAGAGACAGAGAAACCTGGCATCTACAGTCAGTGGGGTTGTAAAGAGTCAGACACAACTGAGCACACACAAATGTCACGTCATCAGTGAACAAGGATGTCACAATCATCAGCAATTACAACCCTCCAGTGCGAGCTGGTGAACCTTAAGGGCACTCAGGAAGGAGAAGAATACCTTAGAGCTAGCAGCCATGGGACTACAGCCACTCCCTATGGTGAGCCCTGAGGAAAGGAAGCTCAGGATGTGAAAAACACCGGAAAATGGCCCCAGATAGCTGAGATGCAAAAGAAAGGAATGATTTCAGTGAGCTTAGACTCTTGCATCTTCCCATCCTTAGAAAGCTCTACGTTCCTTAACTTGGGATATCTGTGTGTTTTTTTTTTTAATTAACAGCAATCATATGACGTTCAGACTACCTGCCCTTTGTTGCAAAACTTGTATATAACCTGGGTCCTCCCCTTGCCTCCTCAGCACAGGTCTCTCAGGGTCACTTGAGATGCTGTCTCCCAGGCTCAAAGGTCTAAAAATTCCCATTGAAAAAAAGCGTAACTATCAACTTTTAGGTTGTGAATATTTTTAAGTTGACAAATTGAAATTGAAACTTATGATGGCCATAGGAGAAACTTTGCTCAACTACATACATGCCCCCTGAACATGTAGGTCAAATTTGTTTTCTCAATTACACACAAAAATGTATATTTGAACTGGTTATATAAGTCCATGCAATTCAAGTAGGTTGGTTTTTTAGCATGTTTTTGTTGCAATGCCTCAAAAAGAGAAATCTAAAGTATGCAACTTGTATTTTCAGTTTCCACAGGCTGTTTTGCAGGGTATTAAAAATTGCTCACACCAATGAACAAGTAAACCTCACTGTATAAATTAAAAGCAAAGGCCAAGATTGATGATATTGCTTAAAGGTAACCAATACAAGTACCATGTGGAAAGAAGTAAAAATTAACTAAATCTCACAGAAGTGATGATAATGATCTTTCTTTGAATTAAAAAAATAATAAAATCATAATGGAATGAATTTTAACATCTGATTTTTCATTCAAAAGACAATATTACCTAATTGGCTAGTTTTCTTTAAAATAAATGGCTAACAAATGTTTTCTGTAGCTTTGGTGACTACGTCAAAGCAGTTGAAAGTTAGCTCATCTGACTTAGTGTTCAAAGTCCATGACTGTGACCTTATTTATGGTTCTCCTAAGGAGGAGATCACAGAACAAGAAAAAGCTGACCTTCTGGTCTATGTAAAACAGACTGGGACCCCTCAAGGTGCCATTTTGGTTAAAACCTTACCTCGAGCTTGCTTCCTGTCTTTTTGGTGGTCCTGACAACCATGAACAACATTCTTCCTCTTAAAGAAAGTTTTTAAGAGTTTCTTAAATTACTGCTTTCTCAGAGGTGGAGCAATACTAGCTACTATTTCTGTAGTTCCTAGAAGTGTGCCTACCAAGACAAATATTAGCTCATTAAATTCTCGTGATAATGCTATTGATGGAGAAACCAAGGCCACAAGAAATTTCACAGTTTGCCTGCAATTCACATGCAATTGGGTGGTCCCCTGCAAGGATCTGATCTTGGGTGGTCTAGCTTGGGTCTACCTCTAACCCCTGCCACCTCTAAACTGACCCAGCCTCCACAGCTTCTGAGAAAAGAAGCCTTTGCTCTTAGGCAGTATCTGACGGTTATATTTTGTTTGCTCTAGAGTAATTTTAGCTGCCACCAGGGAGGAAACTCATCAGTTCCCTTGAGTTTCTGCTTCCTGATCTCCTTGTGTTTCTATAATGAAACTTCCATGAAGTTTGCAACTCCTTTATGAAAAAGATTATTTGAATAAAATCACTGACAACAGGCTGGCAGAGCTCTGCTGCAGGTCACAAACAGAAGAACCAGTGGCTGATACCTTCTGGCAGATGCCCATTAAAGATGGTGATTTTGTTTGGACTGCAGAGTCAAAGGGTGCCCATGGCAAATAAGGAGAAAGGGCACCTAGTGTCAAGCTGTAAATGAATTTTAAATAATTAAATAATGACATAATATGATTAAAAGTATATAGTATCTTAAAAGTTTTGTTATTTAGTAAGAAGAAGAAGGGGTTTAAATAGAACCAAGAGATAATTTAATGTGCTAATACTACTACTCTGAACAGTCTTTGAAGACTGATCTTATCAATCACAATCTAATTCACATTAATTACCTTACTTAGATTTATGAGAGTATACTATAAATGTACACAATATGACTAGATCTTTTTGACATTTATTTCAGTGACTAATTATAAGAAGGGGTTTCATTTTCATCACATATACTTGCTGAGGATGGAAAAGACACATTACTTGAGTGAGTCCTCTAATTTAAATGAAGCACTTTTTACAATATGTCATAATTTTAATGAAAGGGTGTGAACCAAAGTCAACACCAGTAAGTCAACATCAGCAAGTTAAACTGACATTGATTTTGATTTTGATCCTATGGCTAGCAAATAGGCCCTACATAAATATTTGAGTTTATTTTTGTTAAAAAAAAATAGTTTCATCTGTCATTTATTAGTTTTAAATTCTTGCTAAAATAAAAACTTTGAGAATATATAGATACATGTGTACGTATGTATATAAATACTGCTACTGCTGCTAAGTCACTTCAGTCGTGTCTGACTCTGTGCAGTTCCATAGATGGCAGCCCACCATGCTTCACCGTCCCTGGGATTCTCCAGGCAAGAACACTGGAGTGGGTTGCCATTTCCTTCTCCAATGCATGAAAGTGAAAAGTGAAACTGAAGTTGCTCAGTTGTGTCCAACTCTGAGCAACCACATGGACTGCAGC
>SJYX01006151.1:361723-393321 GCA_006410675.1 Oreotragus oreotragus | reverse complement strand
GGATGTGAGAGTTGGATTGTAAAGAAGGCTGAGTGCCGAAGAATTGATGCTTTTGAACTGTGGTGTTGGAGAAGACTCTTGAGAGTCCCTTGGACTGCAAGGAGATCCAACCAGTCCATTCTGAAGGAGATCAGCCCTGGGATTTCTTTGGAAGGAATGATGCTAAAGCTGAAACTCCAGTACTCTGGCCACCTCATGCGAAGAGTTGACTCATTGGAAAAGACTCTGATGCTGGGAGGGATTGGGGGCAGGAAGAGAAGGGGACAACCGAGGATGAGATGGCTGGATGGCATCACTGAATCGATGGACGTGAGTCTGAGTGAACTCCAGGAGTTGGTGATGGACAGGGAGGCCTGGTGTGCTGTGATTCATGGGGTCGCAAAGAGTCGGACACGACTGAGCAACTGAACTGAACTGAACTGAACTGATTGTTGAATGATCACCATAATAAATTAACATTCATCATGTACAGTTATAAATATATATACATATGTATGTATATACACATACACACATCTTTTTAATTAATTCAGTTTTCCATGGTTGGATTTACCATAATTTAGCCAATTTCCTAACTGTGATTTTTATTGATATTACAATGATGTCTTATAGAGTATCTTCATTCATATATATTTGTGCACATAGGTGAGTGATTTTGTTGAATATATTCCTAAAAGCAAAGTTCTTTGGGACAAATTATATGCATTTTAAAATCTTAATCGATACAGCCAAATTGCCTTACAAAGTGGCTATAACCACTTGTATTAATATTATCAATGGTACAGCAGAATGCTACTTTCCCTGTAAAGATTTATGGAGAAATGTTTACAATTTTATTTGTGGCCCAAACATTGTGACTGTTCAATCAATAATAGGAAACTATTTTTTAGATTTAATGTCCAATATTTTTAACACAGTTAGCCAGATTACACATATTTATATATATTTTTCTCAGTCAACAGCCAATTTTTCAGAGTGCTATGTTAAAGGATGCAACTAGGATTATGCCTTTGTCAGGTACTTAAATTTCTAACAGTTTTTTCTTTATTTTAAAGTTATGATGTTAGGTGCCTAAAAGATTCATGAGATGTACTGAAATGTTGTACCTTTATAACAATATGTAAGGCTGTCACGTTACATTTCTTTCATCTGACTGGGAATATTTGTTTCCTGATACCATAAAACATTTATTTCACTTAGCTGTGTGTATCCATTCTTTAACCTTGAGACTATTGGTTTCATATTGTTTTATGGGTGCCTCTTTGCAAAGCCCTAATGACTAGAATTTGAATTCTTGGTTTTAAAATTTATTTTATGTCACTTAATCTGGAAACTTCTATCTTTTGAAAGGCATTAGATGCAATTATTGATATATTTTGACTTATCTATTTTATGCTTTCTACTTTTATTTGCTCCTTTTTGTTATACTGTTGACTTGATGAATTAGTTTTCTTTGGTTTTGGAATTCCATATCACATTTTTATTCATCGAGTATCTATATTTTTGTTGCAGTTCATGGGGTCGCAAAGAGTCAAACACGACTGAGCGACTGAACTGAACTGAACTGAACTGAAAGTATAATTTACATATAAATGAGGTACAAAGACCTTGCATGTACAGTTTGATCAGTTTTGAAAATGCACGTTTTTGCAAATGACAATTTGTCCCTTTTAAAATATTACATTAAAAAAGGCAAATTCAGGACAAGGAAATATATGAATGACATAAACCTTGACTGTTGTAGATACATTCCTGTCAAGATGGCCACCCCCTAAGAAATCTCCCTCTTGACTGAGATTGATCTCCCAATCAATCTCAGTCTTTCAGAAACAAGCATGATTCTCATTTCTATAACCATTAGTTAATTATGCTAATCCAGAATGTCATATAAATGGAAATATACAGAATGTACTGTTTCATGTCTGCCTTATTTTAGTCAGCATATGTCAAAAANCTGTCAAGATGGCCACCCCCTAAGAAATCTCCCTCTTGACTGAGATTGATCTCCCAATCAATCTCAGTCTTTCAGAAACAAGCATGATTCTCATTTCTATAACCATTAGTTAATTATGCTAATCCAGAATGTCATATAAATGGAAATATACAGAATGTACTGTTTCATGTCTGCCTTATTTTAGTCAGCATATGTCAAAAATTTTTGTCCCTGTTCTTGTGAGCATCAGCAATTCATTTCTTTATTTTGCTAAGTAGTATTCCATTGTATAGGGCTTCCCTGATAGCTCAGTTGGTAAAGAATCTGCCTGGCATGCAGGTGACCTTGGTTCAATACCTGGGTCAGGAAGAACTGCTAGAGAAATGATAGGCTACCCACTCCAGTATGGAATACCAGAAATTGGTTATTCATTGATCTATTGTTGGATGTTCTGTTCACTTCCAAATGTCTGTTATTATGAATTAAACTACAATAAACATTCTTGTATAAGTTTTTCTTTGTGGATATAACAAAAGGACTATAAAGAGTCTGGGATTTTACCCTTTTGAAACCTAAAAAGTTTGTTTGGCATAGTTTCATGAACTCTGGCATACGTCAAGAGACTACTGAGTCAAAGATAAATGACTCTGTACCTTGGGGCACAATAAGCAGCTTGAGTATCTGTATATTTGCATCAGTTCCCCTTGCCTCCAAGTCTTACGAGATGGTATGGTGGGACTGAAGTGGGTATTATGCATGCAGTAGGTTTGTGACAGGACCAAATGCTGGCAAAGACATGGAGTAACATGAGCTCTCGCTCATTGCTGATGGGGCTGCTGAATGGTCCCACCACTTTGCAAGACAACTTGACCGTTTCTTACAAAACTAAACATATAATCCAGAAATTGCACCCCTAGGTACTTATCCCAATGAACTGAAAAATTGTTGTTGTGGTTTTTCAGTTGCTAAGTCATGTCCGACTCTACAACCCCATGGACTGCATCACAACAGTCTTCCTTGCCCTTCCCTATGTGCCAGAGTTTGCTCAAACTCATGTCTATCGAGTCAGCGATGCTCTCTAACCATCCCACCCTCTGCCGCCCTCTTCTCCTTTTGCCTTCAGTTTTTCCCAGCATCAGAGTCTTTTCCAATGAGTTGGCTCTTCACATCAGATGGCCAAAGCTTTATGTCCACGCAAAAACCAACACATGAACGTTTATATCAGTTGTATTCAAAATTGCCAACATTTGGAAGCAACCAAGATGTCCTGCAATAGGTGAATGATTAAATAAGTTACACATTTAAACAATGGAATATTATTCAATGATGAAAAGAAATGTGCTACTAAGATTTGTAAGACATAGTGGAACATCAAATGTGTACTGCTAAAGAAATCAACCTGAAAAGGTTATATGCTGTATGAATCCAGATATATGAGCTTCTGGAAAAGTCAAAAGTACGCAGAAAGCAAAAGGAGAGAGGTCGCCAGAGGTTTAGTGGACAGGGGGCAGGAATGAACAGGTGGAGCACAGGACGTTTTTAAGGCAGTGAAGTCATCCCCTATGATACTGGAATGATGGATATGTGACGTTAGACATCTGTCTAAACCCACAGAATTGTATAATATAGCAAACTCAGGGACTTCCCTGGAGGTCCAGTGGTTAAGACTTTGCTTTACAATGCTGAGTGTGCAGGTTCAGTCCCTGGTCAGCGAGCTAAGATTCCACATGCCCCAGGGCCAAAAAACCCATAAAACAGAAGCAATACCGTAACAGATTCAATGAACACTTAAAAAACAAAGTCCCCATAAAAGAATCTTTTTAAAAAAGTGAACTCTAATGTAGACTAAGGGCTTTAATTAGTTAATAGTGGCTCATCAATATTGGTTCATCAATTGTAACAAGTAATAAGTGTAACCACACTAATGTAAACTGTCAATAAAAGGGGAAGCTATGTGTGGTAGGCTAGTTATGGAAGATGGTAGGCAATATATGGAACTTTCTATACTTGCTGTGTAATTTTTCCATACCCTAAAACTGTTCAAAATATAAAGTGTACTTAAAATACACATACCTACTATGCCAAAGGAGGCAAAAATATAAAATGGAGAAAAGACAATCTCTTCAGCAAGTGTGCTAGGAAGGCTGTGTAGCCACATGTAAATCAATGATGTTGGAACACACCCTCAAAGTACACACAAAAATAAACTCAAAATGGCTTAGAGACCTAAATATAAGACATGACACCATAAAACTCCTAGAAGAGAACATAGACAAAACATTTCTCTGGTGCAAATTGTACCAATATTTTCCTAGATCAGTCTCCCCAGACAAGAGAAATAAAAGCAAAAATAAACAAATGGGACCTAATCAAGCTTAGAAGCTTTTTTCAAAGCAAAGGAAACCATAAACAAAACAAAAACACAGCCTATGAACTGGGAGAAAATATTTGCAAATGATGTGACTGACAAGAGCTTAATTTCCAAAATATATCAGGAGCTCATATAACTCAATAACAAAAACCCAAACAACCCAAACAAAAAGTGGGCAGAAGACCTTAATAGACATTTCTCCAAGAAGACATACAGATAGCCAACAGGTGCATGAAAAAGATACTCATCATCACTAGTTATGGGAGAAATGCAAATTAAAACTACAATGAGGTACCACCTGACAGCCATCAGGATGGCCATCATTAAAATGTCTACAAGTAACAGGTGCTGAAAAGGATGTGGAGAAAAGGGAACCTGCCTGCACTGTTGGTGCGAATGTAAATTGGTGCAGCCACTATGGAGAAGCCACAGTATGGAGGTTCTGCAAAAAATTAAAGTTAAATGGAAAAGAATATGAAAAAGAATGTGTGTAATATATATACACATATATATGCATGTGTATGTGAGAGAGAATCACTTTGCTGTATAGTAGAAACAATCAACACTGTAAATCAATTATTCTTTAATAAAATTTTTTAAAAAATAGAGAACAAATAAACACATCTCTTGGAAAGATGGTTTGGAACTAAGATTGTCAGTGTGTCCAGTCACACAGCACACAGGAACACTCAACCTAAAGGGAATTGTTCACAACCATATGACCCCCTGCTTTTTATGCCATATTGATTTCTGGTAAGTTTTCCTATGAGTATGACACCCTGTTTGTTACTCTGATTAATCTGATCAGAAGAAGATTAGAACAAAATATATTTCTTTGTCTTGTACAACATTTCATAAGGTTACTCTCAACAGAACTCTAAACCCCAGGATAAGGTCAGCCTACAGTGCTGACCTCCACCATGCTCTCCCTCCCATGGTTTGAGCCAAGTGCCATAAACCATCAGCGCATACCTTGAAAATCCCAGTGTTTTTTCACATTTCCATATTAATATTTCTACTTGGCCTAGATATGGCTTGATGTATTAGCAATTACATAGCTTCTGCCTTAGCCTGCAAGGAAGAGGTGCAAGGTAATTCTACCCATCCATCATAACCCTGGCCATTGAGTTGAGGCAAACTTGAATTCCTTCCAGATCCAAAGTGGTGCCATTGATTACTTCAGTTAAAATCAAGGACAAATATCACATAAGCTGGAATTGAATGACTCTCAGCATAGGGATAAATAACTAGACAGCTTTCCCTTGGAGAAACTCTCCCAAATAACCAATGATAGGCTCATTTTGGAGAGGTCTCTACAGCCGTCTGAGACATGCGTGATCTACTTGTAGTGTTTCCTTAATTACATGCATCCTGGGGTACAGATTTTCAAGTTTTTAAGAGGGAGGCAAATTAATGTCTGGCTTCCACACACAAAATAGCATTTCAGGGGCACATATATTACCTAGAAAGACAAGGTTGTTTTCAAACTTGAGGGCCGTCCAAATGGGACCTATACAAGTCAAAAAGGTTGACAGTGCCACCAGTGTGGTCTTCTGGTTGACTGGTGGGTTCTAGGGTTCCCACTTCAGCTTAAACAGTTGACTCACTTCCTCTTTTTTTTGTTTTGAAAGGACTCAAGACAGACAGCTCAATCTGTGCTGTTTGGTCCACACCACCTTCTGGGAAACATCTGTCTGCTCCACAGAAGTGACTGAGAAAGTGGAAAGATATCTAGATGTGATGACAAGTGCTTTTTTTAGAAAGTAGAGGGCTTGGGATCATCCCCTGCTATTCCTAATATACTTTATAATACAATTAAGGGAAATCGCAATCAAATTATGGCCAGAACTATCTGGTAACAGTTGGCAGACTCTGCAGTTGGTTAAATTCAAGGCATTTGCAACAGTTTGGTAGAGCTGGAGCAGGGCATTTTCCTTCATGAAGAAAGTTCCAAGAGTAGTTCTAAAAAAGAAGCATTATTAATATCCTTCCTCCCTCCATACCACCCTGCGTCTATCCAATGTTCCTTCTCCACGTGCTGAGACTGTCCCCAGTCATTACAAAATTGGTATGTCCCATTCTGGTAGCTATAATTTCGCTTCCCCCGCCCCCCCCAATCATCTCTTACTCTCATCTGTGTTTTCCATAGAGAAGGTCGGGTGCTAGAGGAACAAGAGTATTTTAATAAACCTTATAGAAACCCATCATGTGCCCCATATGGCCTGCATGGGCCATGGTACGGGGCTCAGCGAGCAGTACTCTCAACCAAGCGGTCATTATCTTTAGGATCAAAAACACTGTCAGTTCAACAAGTGAATCTAGGTGTCTAAAGCAGAATCAAGTTTGAATCACTTAGATTCCCTTTTTTTTTGGTTTACCACCACAATGATATACTGTGTGTATGTGTACGTATGTATATGCCAAGTACATATATACATATATCTGTGTGTGTGTGTGTATCACACTTGATTTACTATAAGGAAGAAAAAGAAGCATCATATTTGGGGATGTTCAGAGCAGAATCCCAAATATTCAAAATCAGTTTCCATGAACTCCCACCTCTTTTGTGGGACCTATACAAGTCAAGGAGGTTGATAGTGCCTCCTGTGTGGTCTTCTAGTTGGCTGGGTAGGTCTTACCCACTCCACCTCAAAAGGTGACTGAGAGAGAACTACTTCTTTCTGGGGACAAAACTACCCACACTAAGGTTTGTGAACAAGGAAGAGATGATAAAGGTAGAGTTTGAAATATTTTTGAGATTATTTTTGAGGAGCCATTCCAGTACTCGAATATACTAGATGTCTCTGGACGGTGGGAAGTATGGAAAGTCCATTGGCTATCTTGATCATTACACTTGTTGAGTGGCCCTTGTGACAAAAGATATGTTATCTCCCAAATGTAACTGTTTATTATTGTCATGCATAGCTGGGACTGAGCCGGACTGTGGCTGTAATCCAGTAGCCTATCAGATTTCAGCTTGGGCAAGTCATAAGTGAACAAGGCCCAGGCATTTAAGTGCATCTCCTTGAATCAAGAAAATTCAGTGGCTTTGCTTCAGGCAATACAGTGGGGGGTAGGTAGAATGTTTCTCCCAATGAGATAGCTGCCACTTTTTCTTGTAGAACTGTTATTGCTTTTAATTCCTAATTTAATATTATATCAGTGAACATATTCTGTATCATTTTAATACTTTTAAATTAATTGATATATATTTTATGATTCAGCATATAATCTGTTGTTTGTCTGCCAATAAGCTCATCCAAAGATATCTTCATCTTTTTATTATAGTTTTTCAGCATTTCCACTTGACTTTTGTAATCTATCTCTCTGATAAAATTCTCTATCTATAGTGGGGAAAATAATGCCCCCCCAAAGATGTCTGTGTCCTAATTCCCAATACCTGTGAATGGTATGTGATAAGACAAAGGGGAATTAACATTTCATTTAGTATTGAGACTGCCAAACATCAGACTTTAAGATGATGAGATTATCTTGGGTTATATAGGTAGTCTCATTATGATCACAAAGTTCTAAGAAGTAAAAGAGGGAGGCAGGGGAATTAGTGTTGGACTTAAAGATAGCCTTTAAAGATAGCCATGCTGTCATGCTGGTTTGGATGATGTGGGAAGGGGCCATAAGCCAAGGGATGCAGGCAGCCTTTAGCAGCTGAAAAAAGCAAGGAAACTTATTCTCTCCTAGATCAAAGGCAGTTCAGTTCAGTTCACTCGCTCAGTCGTGTCCGACTCTTTGCGACCCCATGAATCGCAGCACGCCAGGCCTCCCTGTTCATCACCATCTCCCGGAGTTCACTCAGACTCACGTCCATCGAGTCCGTGATGCCATCCAGCCATCTCATCCTCGGTCGTCCCCTTCTCCTCCTGCCCCCAATCCCTCCCAGCATCAGAGTCTTCTCCAATGAGTCAACTCTTCTCATGAGGTGGCCAAAGTACTGGAGTTTCAGCTTTAGCATCATTCCTTCCAAAGAAATCCCAGGGTTGATCTCCTTCAGAATGGACTGGTTGGATCTCCTTGCAGTCCAAGGGACTCTCAAGAGTCTTCTCCAACACCACAGTTCAAAAGCATCGATTCTTCGGCGCTCAGCTTTCTTCACAGTCCAACTTTCACATCCATACATGACCACAGGAAAAACCATAGCCTTGACTAGGCGGACCTTAGTCGGCAAAGTAATGTCTCTGCTTTTGAATATACTATCCAGGTTGGTCATAACTTTTCTTCCAAGGAGTAAGCGTCTTTTAATTTCATGGCTGCAGTCACCATCTGCAGTGATTTTGGAGCCCAAAAAAATAAAGTCTGACACTGTTTCCACTGTTTCCCCATCTATTTCCCATGAAGTGATGGGACCGGATGCCATGATCTTCGTTTTCTGAATGTTGAGCTTTAAGCCAACTTTTTCGCTCTCCTCCTTCACTTTCATCAAGAGGCTTTTTAGCTCCTCCTCACTTTCTGCCATAAGGGTGGTGTCATCAGCATATCTGAGGTTATTGATATTTCTCCCGGCAATCTTGATTCCAGCTTGTGTTTCTTCCAGTCCAGCGTTTCTCATGATGTACTCTGCATATAAGTTAAATAAGCAGGGAGACAATATACAGCCTTGACGTACTCCTTTTCCTATTTGGAACCAGTCTGTTGTTCCATGTCCAGTTCTAACTGTTGCTTCCTGACCTGCATACAGATTTCTCAAGAGGCAGGTTAGGTGGTCTGGTATTCCCATCTCTTTCAGAATTTTCCACAGTTTATTGTGATCCACACAGTCAAAGGCTTTGGCATAGTCAATAAAGCAGAAATAGATGTTTTTCTGGAACTCTCTTGCTTTTTCCATGATCCAGCGGATGTTGGCAATTTGATCTCTGGTTCCTCTGCCTGTTCTAAAACCAGCTTGAACATCAGGGAGTTCACGGTTCACATATTGCTGAAGCCTGGCTTGGAGAATTTTGAGCATTACTTTACTAGCGTGTGAGATGAGTGCAATTGTGCGGTAGTTTGAGCATTCTTTGGCATTGCCTTTCTTTGGAATTGGAATGAAAACTGACCTTTTCCAGTCCTGTGGCCACTGCTGAGTTTTCCAAATTTGCTGGCATATTGAGTGCAGCACTTTCACAGCATCATCTTCCAGGATTTGAAACAGCTCAACGGGAATTCCATCACCTCCACTAGCTTTGTTCTTAGTGATGCTTTCTAAGGCCCACTTGACTTCACATTCCAAGATGTCTGGCTCTAGATTAGTGATCACATCCTCATGATTATCTGGGTCGTGAAGATCTTTTCTGTACAGTTCTTCTGTGTATTCTTGCCACCTCTTCTTAATATCTTCTGCTTCTGTTAGGTCCATACCATTTCTATCCTTTATCGAGCCCATCTTTGCATGAAATGTTCCCTTGGTATCTCCAATTCTCTTGAAGAGATCTCTAGTCTTTCCCATTCTGTTGTTTTCCTCTATCTCTTTGCATTGATTGCTGAAGAAGGCTTTCTTATCTCTTCTTGCTATTCTTTGGAACTCTGCATTCAGATGCTTATATCTTTTCTTTTCTCCTTTGCTTTTCGCCTCTCTTCTTTTCAGTGCTATTTGTAAGGCTTCTCCAGACAGCCATTTTGCTTTTTTGCATTTCTTTTCCATGGGGATGGTCTTGATCCCTGTCTCCTGTACAATGTCACGAACCTCATTCCATAGTTCATCAGGAACTCTGTCTATCAGATCTAGGCCCTTAAATCTATTTCTCACTTCCACTGTATAATCATAAGGGATTTGATTTAGGTCATACCTGAATGGTCTAGCGGTTTTCCCTACTTTCTTCAATTTAAGTCTGAATTTGGAAATAAGGAGTTCATGATCTGAGCCACAGTCAGCTCCTGGTCTTGTTTTTGTTGACTGTATAGAGCTTCTCCATCTTTGGCTGCAAAGAATATAATCAATCTGATTTCGGTGTTGACCATCTGGTGATGTCCATGTGTAGAGTCTTCTCTTGTGTTGCTGGAAGAGGGTGTTTGCTATGACCAGTGCATTTTCTTGGCAAAACTCTATTAGTCTTTGCCCTGCTTCATTCCGCATTCCAAGGCCAAATTTGCCTGTTACTCCTGGTGTTTCTTGACTTCCTACTTTAGCATTCCAGTCCCCTATAATGAAAAGGACATCTTTTTTGGGTGTTAGTTCTACAAGGTCTTGTAGGTCTTCATAAAACCGTTCAACTTCAGCTTCTTCAGCATTACTGGTTGGGGCATAGACTTGGATAACTGTGATATTGAATGGTTTGCCTTGGAAACGAACAGAGATCATTCTGTCGTTTTTGAGATTGCCATCATGGTCAACAAAAGAGATCAAAGGCAGCCCTGCTGATATCCAATTTTAGCCCATAAACCCCATGTCAATGTTCTGACCTTCAGAACTTGAAGATAATGAGTTTCTATTTTTTAAGCCATTAAATTTGTGGCAATTTGTTACAAAACAATAGGAAATGAATATACCACAGTCCACCACAGGTTAGCCGTCTCTCTCTACTACTATTTTTCACTTACATGTTAACATCCCTGCCTGATAACTTCAATATTTGGTCACCTCTGGTCCTGGTTCCAGTGACTATTACTTTTTGATAATTGGTCATTAATTCTTGCTTCTTTGCATTTCTCAATGTTTTTTTCTCAGTAGAATGCTGGACATCGTGAGTAAATAAACAGTAGAGGCTGAATAAACAATATTTATTCCTAGAAAAGGGGACCTCATCTCTGTCAGGCTGCTAAGGTGGATTCGGACTGATCCCAAGCTTTGTTGCTTTCATTAGACTCTATTTGCAACAGGCTTCAAATGTGATGCTGGATCAGAGTCCTCTTTTTAGCAGAGATAGGGAATCTGAGTGCCTGAAAGGTTTATCTCAGTTCTCTTGTGCCCACCTTTGAAAGCCCCATAAAACTACATCCAGAGATGGGTCTCTATCAGCTTTCCAGACCTCCTTAGAATTATAGAAACCACTACCTTGAATTTTGGGGCTTCCCTGGTGGCTCAGAGGTTAAAGCGTCTGCCTCCAATGCGGGAGACCTGGGTTCGCTCCCTGGGTCGGGAAGATCCCCTGGAGAAGGAAATGGCAATCCACTCCAGTACTCTTGCCTGGAGAATCCTGTGGACAGAGAAGCCTAGTGGGTTACAGTTCATGGGGTCGCAAAGAGTCGGACACGACTGAGCGACTTCACCTCACCTTGAATTTAGCACAGGACTTCCCTAATACCTCAGACAGTAAAGAATCTGCATGCACTGCAAGAGACCTGGGTTCAAACCCTGGGTTGGAAACATGCCCTGGAGAAGGGAATGGCAACCCACTTCAGTATTCTTGCCTGGAAAATTCCATGGACAGAGGAGCCTGGAAGGCTGCTATCCATGGGGTTGCAAAGAGTCAGACACGACTGAGCGATCAACACTAGAGTAACTATAGGGTTCTTTCTGTGCCCATGTCTTGCACCTGACTTCAGCAGGCTCCACATATTCGGTCCTCAGGAAGAGGTAAGGGATGTCCCTTTGTTTGGCTGTAAGTTTATTTTTGTTTTAGGTTTAAATGATTCAACAACAAAAGAAATCACTAGTTATACACACTTGATTTCAACTTTTATAGAATATTATTTGACAGCTTCAGTATACAGTCATTAAAAGGAAAGGAATGGAAGCAATAGAGTACAGCAACAGCACATACATTACCAAATCGGGCTGATCGACATCCAGACTGAAACAGCCCGAGAAGCCCCTCATTAACAGCACTCTGGAGTCCCAGCTGGGATAGGGTCACTGGTGGTGAGTCTACCCAACAGGTGCGACTTCAAATTGTGGTTTGGGGGCTCCTGTTTATCATCCCAGGCCACAGACTGGAATCATCATCAGTAGCTCATATGCAAAAATGCAGCTCTGGTTTTCCTTTAACCTATTTACAATGCTGTTTGCTTCGCCTGAGTCATAGGATTTTGTTAGACCTGGGAGCAGAGGGTGGGAGGGTTGGCCAGATCTCCAGGAGCTCAAAAATTCCAAAACTCATGCCCTTTCTTATCTAAAGTGCCTCCTGATTTGCTATGCTTACTGGCAAGCATGGAATTCAGGCAGTATCCAGGCAGGTGCGAGGCCTTCTCTCCTGTTCCTGAAGTCTGAACAAGACTTCCTCTATTTTAAGTTCCCTAACACCCTCCCAGCTCTCTAGGAAGACAAATTCTGTCTCCTGCTATGTCTGATGACCAGGATACCTGTAAAGGACGTACCTCAGCCCTCTTGCTGTCTTTAATCCAGTGGTTCCCTTCTTTTTAGCACCAGGGACTGGTTTTGTGGAAAACAATTTTCCCACAGATCGGTGCAGCTGGAGAGTGGTTTCAGGATGATTCAAGCATATTATATTTATTGTACACTTTATTTCTATTATTATTACATTGTGATATATAATGAAATAATTTTACAACTCACCATAATGCAGAATCAGTGAGCTCCCTGAGCTTGTTTTCCTGCAACTAGATGATTACATGGGAGAAGGCGATGGCACCCCATTCCAGTACTCTTGGCTGGAAAATCCCATGGACAGAGGAGCTTGGTAGGCTGCGGTCCATGGGGTCGCAAAGAGTCAGACACAACTGAGCGACTTCCCTTTTACTTTTCACTTTCATGCCTTGGAGAAGGACATGGCAACCCACTCCAGTGTTCTTGCCTGGAGAATCCCAGGGACGGGGGAGCCTGGTAGGCTGCTGTCTATGGGGTCACACTGAGTCGGACATGACTGAAGTGACTTAGGAGCAGCAGCAGCAGATGATTACATCTGGGGGTGATGGGAAAGCAATGGAGAACAGCTGTAAATATAGATGAAGCTTAGCTCATTAGCTCACCATTCACCTCCTCCTCCTATGCGACCTGGTTGTTAACAGGCCATGAACCTGTACTGGCTCATGGCCTAGATATTGGGGACGCCTGCTTTAATCTTTCACAAACATTCAGTGAAGGTCCATGGAAAAGAGCTGACACAGACTCCCTTTGTGACTGGGTTCCAGTCATTGCGACTGGCACGCAGCCCACATTGAGATTTTTGGATATGCGGTAAAAGTTTCTCTTCTTCTTACCTGTGCTAATGGGAGCTCTTTCCTCCTCTCTCTCCTGCGAAAGATGGAGTTAGCTATTGTTCTTGCTGTTGCTCAGTCCCCATGTTGTGCATTAGCCACATACCTCTTCTTTCCTAGGAGGAGGGTGGGTTTCTTTCACATCATTAGATTGCCTTGTGCCCTTAGCTGTCAGATGGGCTCAAACAGCAAAGCTATGACTTTTGTTGATTTTCCAGCTTCTTCTCACCTTCATAGTGGGAATGATGGTCCCATATAGCTTTCTACATCCTGTATAAAAGCAGAAAAATTACACTTAAAATTTAACTCATGCATTTTAATCATCACATTTTCTATCAGTCACTATCAATGGTCCACCATAATACCCACAAGATTTTGAGAATATTTAACTTCTTCCCTCCCTCTTCATCATAGCCAAGTCCCAAGGTTTGCTGAAAACTGGAAAATTCTGTGCCTCTCCCTTTCTTCTGGGGATCACTACTTAACAATTTCCTGAAACTTTGTAATTATGCTGTCAGCTATTATTTAGGTTTCACTATAAATTTCACTGACTTATTTATTCTGCTTTCTTATGTATTTTACTGCCCCTTGGACTAGATCCAACTTTACTTAAGACTTACTTTCAAAAATATCTTTTTAAGACAGTAAAATTTCTCTGTATATTCCCCCTTTTTCAATATCATTTTGACTATGTAATTTAAGATTTATAATTATTTTCCCTTAGAAGATCTTAAAATAGAATTAAAGACCAAAAAAGCACGAAATGTTAAATTATATCCAAAGAATGTGCTTATGCTAGAGTATGTTTCTAAGAAAGTACAAGGAAATACTGAATTCTCATGCCATTTCTAACATCTCTACACCACTTAACAAAACACTTTGTCAATAAAGGTCTATTTAAATCTTTCTGTTTGCCAGAGATATTGCATAGTACTTGAGAGCCCAAGATGAACAGATAATTCCTGCCCTCAAATTGTTTGAAAGTAAATGAATGATTACAATATAAAGTGTTTTTGTTAGAGATAAATTCAGGATACAGAACTTACAAGTAGAAGCTAGGACAAAACCAAACTGGTTGAACTTTCTAGGTGGGTGGTTCCTTAGCTAAGTCTTGGTATAAATAATACTTGATTTAGAAAAAGAAAAGATGGGAATGTTTGTCCCAAGAAATGGGAGCTGTAAGTTCAAAGACCCAGAAGCTAAACAGAACTTAATGGGATCTAGAAACTTTAGGTACTGCGTTTCATGTAGTATATGGCACATATACAATGTGTGTGTTATATATGTATTATATATATATATATATAATACATATCCATACATGTTTAAAGACAGCATGCCCTTGCCAAAAGTAATTCCAAGAAATTATTTTGAAATACTGATGTTGCTAAAAATAATAACATTAAGACATACTGTGAGCCAAATTTAGCAACAAGCGGTGAATTTGCAGTCCCTGGTTTTGAGGTTTAGAGAGTAAACATTATGAAACATTGTGTCAGAATCTTGTGGCTGAACCATGTGACCAGAGAGAAAGAACTAGACTTCTCTGAGAGAGTTACTTCCAGCTGTAAAACTCTAACAGTGAAGTTACAACAATACTAAACACCTCAACCTCATTTCACTGTCATGTTTTTGAGGTTAAAGGTACACCCAAAACCAGTCAATAGGAAGATCAAACCTCACGGCACACTCCCCTCATTTTCCATAACATTTTGGTGGCATTTATTTTACCAGGTATTGTATTATTTTTGTACCATAGTCTCTCCCACCAGAATATAGGTTCAAGAGACCAGAAATGAATTTTTTCCATCTTAATAGATTCTATAGCATTTTATCAATGTCTCACAACAAGTAGGTAATCACAAATAAAAGGTCAAAGAAAACTTTAAAATTTTAAAGGGGAAACATTTAACTTTTGGAGACAAAATTGCATGCATTTTTAATCTTGAAAAGATGGAAAAGGGAGCTTTAGGAAGCAATCTTTTGTTATCAAAACCAAGCAAACAAGAAACAAGAAAGGCCAAAAATGGTTTGTTTCTCCTCCCGTGGCCCTAAGTCAAATGTCTTGAATTGGCAAGAAATGATGTTGACAGTTTCTGTGTCTGGGTTACAATATACATGAATCACAGTTCTTTCTCTCAAGTACATTATCTTTCACCAATGAAATAGCCCTATTTTAGCAGGAGTACGATCATGTTGCCTAAGATATAACTATTCCTGAGTACTTACAGTTGAGCTTTCTTCATAATGCCATAATGCTTGCTCATACCATTATTATAGAACTAATTATGTAAAATCCCGGTTAGGTCTTTATACAGCTCTCTCTGCCTTGAGGCTAGGAACTCCTCTAGGGCAGAAATATTATCTCATTAATCTTCATAGCTAAGATTGTAACAAGTGCATGGCATATATTTCATGTAATGGTAGTAATAAAAAGTAGATGTGAAATTTTCATATCAGGTTAAATTATAGATTGCAATGCTGTGTGGTTCCAACCTACTGAAACAACAGTGGGCATTTTTTCTAAGGGAGAGGCAGTAGAAACTGGAACAATAAAGTCATTTCTCAACTTTGACATCAAATAGGATTTCTGACCAACCTTTGAAGACTGGTCAGATTTTTTAAAAAATTAAATTTTTTTAATTCCTCATGACAAAGTTAAAGTTCACCCCCTTGAACTATTAGGCAAAGGAAAAGACTGCAGTCTTAGCCAACATCAAACTGCAATCAAAGGAAGCCCTGAGCATGAGCTGCTTTACTGAGTCCTCCCCAAATTTCTTATCCCCAAAGTCCAGAGAGAAATATGAGGTTTTTTTTTAACTAGTTATTTTGGAGGTGATTCACTATGCCTTAAAAAATAACTGTAGTTGATCATGACTTGAAAAAATATATATAGGCAAGATGAACCAGCTAAGTATTTAAGAGCTTTTTAACTATGTTTGTTAGTGAAATAAAACAGTTCTATTTTAATTTGTCCTAATCTTGAAGTATTTCCTGGATTTTTCTTATTTGAAAACTCTCGTTGTTTTCAATCTAGTAATTATACGGCAAGACTCCCTTGTTAGTTTGTTTTTGTTTTTTGGCCACACCTCAGGGCATGCCGGGGAAGGCAATGGCACCCCACCCCAGTACTCTTGCCTGGAAAATCCAATGGACGGAGTAGCCTGGTGGGCTGCAGTCCGTGGGGTCGCTAACAGTCGGACAGACTGAGCGACTTCACTTTCACTTTTCTCTTTCATGCATTGGAGAAGGAAATGGCAACCCACTCCAGTATTCTTGCCTGGAGAAGCCCAGGGACGGGGGAGCCTGGTGGGCTGCCGTCTATGGGGTCACACAGAGTCGGACACGACTGAAGTGACGCAGCAGCAGCAGCAGCAGGGCATGCAGGCCCAAGGATTGAACTTGTGCCCCCTGTAATGGAAGCGTGAAGTCTTAACCACTGGACCACCAGGCAAGTCCCCTGAAGTAGTTTTTATTGCTGAATAACAAGGTACTATAAAGTTAGAAGCTAAAAACAACCCCAGTTCGTTATCTCATAATTTCAACGGGTTAGGTATTTGCAACAGCATCTGGGTCCATCTGGCTGAAAGCAAGATGTTGGCTGGGCTGAGTTCTTGTCTGGAGTTCTCTAGGGAGAAATCCACTTCAAGGTCATTCAGGTTGTTGGCTAGTTCTAGAATCTAGAATCAATAATCTGTTTCTTGCTGATGTTGACCAAAGGGCCACTCTCAGCTCCAAGAGGCAGCCCACCACTTCCTGGAATGCCGTTCTCTCCCAAACTTGGCATTTGCCTCTTCAAGGACAGTGGGAGAACCCCTCTGCTACTTCAGATCTCTGACTCTCCTTGTCTCTGACCGCTGGATCGAGACTTAAAGTGATCCTGTGTTTAGAAAAGGCCCACAAAGACAAGCTCTTTCTCCACATCAACCGTGTCATCTCACGTAGCTTCATCACAGGAATAAAATTCATCATATTTACAGTCCAGGGGATTCTGTGGGTGTGTATACACAGGGCAGGGATCCTGGGGCCGGGGGCCGAATTCTGCTTACCACAACTGCTAAGGCTAATTCATCTTTACATTTATTTGGATCGCTTCCTTTCTATTTGTATAATTTCAAAGAAAGCTAGGAAAGCAGTTATCTAGAATAGTCACTGTTATATTCCAGGCCCTTCTAGCCAAGCAATTGAGGGCAGGGGATTTGAGTGGTCTAATAGTGTTTGCTAAGCTAACTACTAGCAAGATGATACAGGCATTGAGGAATTATTATCTTCATTTTAGAAGTGGGAAACTTAGAGTTACTATGTGTTATACTGAATAGTATAACCATTAAAAACAAAATTTCATGCAGCCTCTGAGCAAGAAATCAGTCTGGAAAGATCTCAAAAGACCCACTGGGCTTTGGTGAAACTATGTAGAGATTTAGAGCTCTCTCTCTTCCTCAGTGTCAGGCTCCTCTGAATGGAACATTCAAGACTGACATAGCAACAGGAAAGCTACTTATTCAATTATTAAGTGAAATGTAATTTTCACATGCACTGAAACAGTTGTACTTATAGAGCAGTATACTCTTTCTAGAGGCAGTTCTAAAATGGAAAAACAAATCTGAATCAGAAGGTGGCTTTTTGAGTACAGAATCGAGAAAGGGGATCAAGCCTACAAATCAGTTGACTGGGGCTGACTTAACACTGGGGCCAAGGAACTTACAGGCTGCTAAGGCTTCTTTTTGGAGATAGTGCTTCAACAGGCATTAACAATGTTCTTCTGGCCCCCAAGCCCAGGGTTTCAGGTCTACAGACACCATTTGGAGGCATCTCATCAGGAGACACTCAAGTCCTCCCATCTGGAAAATTCTGTGACTTTTGGTGATGTCCAGACCTTAGAGTTTATCCTACAGTCGAATCATCAGGAGAGGATCATGTTTTTCTATTATTTCAATGTTCTTGGTGGTGAGTTGGCTGTTCAGTGTTCTCCAAGTTCTGAAAACTGGTATAGATATTTTTTAATCACTTGTTTTTCTTCTACTGAAATTCCTGTAAGTAATACGTCTTAAGATTGTGCCTCTCCTCTCTAATTTTTGTTGTTCACTTCCTCATGAGCACACAGTAAGCTTAGCAAATTAAAATAACTATTAAACCGCAATCATTTTTTCTAGTAAAAAGAGTAAAATTAAAACTTTACAACAACACTTAATCTTTTCTAGAAGCTCCCCCCACCCCAAAAAAGCCCTCTTTATTTCAAATACATTGTCTCATTTTAGAAAAAGATTATTAGATAAGAAAAGCTTATAGTATTGTATTTATGGTTACATTCAACCTGATAGTCTCAGGTGTGTCTTCAGGAGGAGGAAAAAAGACTATTGTTTGTAACATACTTTACTACTTCAATACTACTTTAGACTTGTAACTATAATTCTTCCAAAAGATAAGGTGTTATGGCAAACGCATTCTCAAAGTCTTTATTTAAAGAAATTGACATTTGTATGAAACATAAACATAGTCATTTTAAAAAAGAATAGTTTTGCATTTTTCGCCTTAGGAAACGTTTAAGTGATAGTTTTACATAAAAAAGCAAAGATAATGTGGAGAAAATATGCTTTGTGGGTATGATTCGTAGAAATGAACACTTTACTGGAATTATCTAAAAATTGTTTCAATGCACCATTCAACTTCACATGTGGGGCACAGTCTTGCTGTTCCCAAAATTTCATCAGTTAATATCATGACAGTTTAATGAGAAAATGCTATACCCAGAATACACTGGCAACAGAGATACAGCGATGTGTCTCCTACCCGTAGGCCTACAATTCCTTCATTCATCAGTCTTGAAGAATACATACTATGACTTAATGGGGGAAAAAAAGACCTTATGACATTTACAGCATTGCTATATTAACACTTTCTGACATTTGTATAGGAAATGATCTTAAGAATTCTTTTACTTGTCAATGAGCCTATGTAACAATGAAAAAAAAATCACAGTGACTTTTATAGTAAGATTGGGAATTCCTTCACACTTGTATGTGAAGAGGATTTGGGGTTCATTTTTCTTTCAACTGATCTGTTGTTTTTCACTAGGCTTCATGAAAATGGGTGGAAAGTTGCTGTGTGGGTACAGATACAAAATTCAGTGCCATCTCAAAGATTTTATCCAGTGGCAACATATAAATAGTCAAGTTGAGTTATGGCTCACTTGTTATACCACTCCCAGGCCTTTGACTGGGCTTCCCTTGTGGCTCAGCTGGTAAACAATCCGCCTGCAGTGTGGGAGACCTGGGTTCGACCCCTGGGTTGGGAGATCCCCTGGAGAAGGGAAAGGCTACTCACTCTAGTATGCTGGTCTGGAGAATTCCATGAACTGTATAGTCCCTGGGGTCACAAAGAGTCGGAAAAATCTGAGTGACTTTCACTTTTAGTCCTTATGAGCGCATGTGGGAGTTGGCCATGCCCGCATGAGATCGTGCCCTAGATTGGATGGGGGAAATGAGAACGTTTTCCTCCTTTCCCCCTATCTTTTATCTTCCCATTTTCTTTGAGTACAGAGAGGTTACTTTCTCTTTTGTTACCTCTCTATCTGCATTTTTCAAATTGCTGATCGTTACCCCACACTCACCGGGACAAGATATTAATTTGATAGGTAGTTGTTATTTTTTTTTTAATGAAAAAGAATGAAAAATATCAGAATATATTGCAAAGTAGAAAGGTGCATGTGTATTGTTTGGCGTACTTCGTGTGTGTTAGTCACTCAGTCTTTTTCCAGCGTTTTCACACTCTGTAACTGACACCTTTTTAAGAACAGAATAAAGGGCACACCCAGATAGCTCTAGTGCTGTCAGATGAGGCCAAAATAGCTAACTCTCTCAGCACGGCTGGTGATGTGAGAGGTTGGGGAAAGAGTGCTACATACCATGTTGCTGCCCCAAACAGCCACTTGGTGTCCCACCTAGTTGTGTTGGCTATGTACAGAAGCCTGCAGGACTCATAAAACCTTCAGCCACCATGCCCCCAGTACATGTGTGCTCCTGGATGGATGCTTGTCATAGTTCTGGAAGCTGGGATAAATATCTTGCAGAGTATTTGTGAAGATCCATGGAGAAATGAAGGTTCAGTACTAAACCACTGAAGTATTGGGTTGGCCATAACACTCATTTGGCTTCTTCCAGAAGATGGTGCGGAAAATCCAGAATGAACTTTTTGGTCAACCCAATAGAATAAATGACAGCAATTATTGATAAATAAATTTTGTATTTGCTGCCTTCGTTGCTATTTCATATGCTCTCAGTTGACCTTCTCCTCTACCTAAATGGACTCTCAGCTTTCTTTTAATCACTTAGTGCATTAGGTGCCAATAGGTTAGGTATCCTTGACTTGCTTCCGCAGAAAGTCAATATTCTTCCAGTATCTTTCTTTTTATACAGGCAATACTCCAGCCTCTAGCAAAACTGACCTTACAAGTTGTATTATGGCCCCACTGCCTGACTTGAACTGAACTAGATAGAGTTGTCTCCATCAGATCACTCTCTTCCCATTTGTGTAATATTAAAACTATTCCACTGTTACAACTGGAATCTTGAGCTTAGGTCTTAAGGGTATTTGGAATTTTAACAATAATATTGGGTTGTGCAGGCTTTCCAACAGACTGTTACACAGATGAGGAAACAAAACCCCCCAAAAGCTAGATAACTTTCCCAGGCTTATACATTTCAATTCCTATGCCATTACTTTTATAGATCAGGAAATGGAAACGAGGAGAGGTGAAATAGCTCAGGTCTTGCATCAAAATGTAAATATACTCAGAACAAACTATGAATCAAGCAATAAAATCCACAGCCTGAAGTAAAATCTGTACCTGAAGTTGGAAGTAAAACCTAATGGGAGTGTATTTTGTAAATATTAAACTGATGCATTTTTATTTCTCCATTAAATCATGTTTACTGGCAGCCTTAAATTTCCAAAGCGAGGCGCAAAGCTTATTTCCCAAGGGAAGAAGAGCAAGGGTACAGACCCAAGCAGACTCAGTAGTCGCCTTTGCGATTCTAACCTGAATTTCTCGGCCTCTCCAGCAATACCTTAGTCATGCAAGCCAGATGTCAGAAAAGAAAAGAATTTTCTAGGTTATTTTATTTCACTCTTTCATAACTAAAGAGGCTTGTTTGATGGACTCGATTAAACACTACGGTGTAAGGGAGAACATATCCAGATCAAAAGAGGAAGTGGAGGAAGCCGGATCCTTAGGGTCCTGGTGAACAGTGTAAAACTGAGGCATTGGAAGAAAAGCAGGAAAGTCAAGCACCAAGGCCCTGGTTTGCCCTCGTGAACGCGTGTGAACGTGAAGTTGCTCNAGGGAGAACATATCCAGATCAAAAGAGGAAGTGGAGGAAGCCGGATCCTTAGGGTCCTGGTGAACAGTGTAAAACTGAGGCATTGGAAGAAAAGCAGGAAAGTCAAGCACCAAGGCCCTGGTTTGCCCTCGTGAACGTGTGTGAACGTGAAGTTGCTCAGTCGTGTCCCACTCTTTGCCCTCACTTAACTCCAAATATGTCTGGTACCAAGAAGGGGGAGGTTGCGTCATTTGGCTCATCTCTTCCTGAATCTGTACCTTTTGCTGTGTAACACTGCAGTGCCTGACCCTGTGGACCATATGCTTTTTTTTTTAAAACTTAATTTTTATTGGAGTATAGTTGCTTTATAATGTTATGTTAGTTTCTACTGTACAACAAAATGAATCAGTCATACATATAAACATCACCCCCCTCCGCCTTTTTGGATTTCCTTCCCATTCAGGTCAGTAAGCAGAGTTCCATGTTGTCATACAATATGTTCTCATCAGTAATCTACTATTTTATATATTGTATCAATAGTGTATATGTGCCAATCCCAATCCGAACTCAACCACTGACTTGCTTTGGCCAGTGGACTGAGGCAAACACAGCAGCAAGCCAGTTCAGGGCCTAAACTTTAAGAAGACTTCCTGCCCCTGCTTGTTCTCTTGTGCCTCTCTGATTGCCATGAGCACATGCTCAGGCCAGCCTGCTGGAAGATGAGAAACACGTGGAACAAAGTGGAGTTGCCTTGCACCAGACTAAACAGCTTAGACTGGTGACCACCAGGTATCCGCCAATCAGGGAAGTGAGGTCAGCCAAGATCAGTAGAGCTGCCTAGCCAATCTCCAGCTTTATACACATCTAGATGTGTATAAGAGACAGACAGAGAACCAATTATGAGAGGTTACCAGGAAAAGCACAGTAAAGAAAGGTAAGTAGAGTATCATTTAGCTTGGACGATCTGGCACCTAAGGCAGCTATCTCAGTCATTGTCTTCACCATCAAGTTTCTAGAGGTTTGGTCATCCACCTCTTCCTCAGCTTAGAGTTGTAGGAAAGCTCAGAGATGGAAAGACACATAATACTAAACAACACTAGACTGTTACTAGACAGGACCCCAGTAATTTTTTTTACCCTTTTTTACCCTTGTGTGTTCTTCATGCAGGTTTGTTCATTTGTTTTTTTCTGATATTAGAAAGCCATTTTTATCCTAGTGATATATTAAGTGGCCAAACCATGAATACATATGTTTAAGGCTTATCTGGAAGTACATAAAGATCATGACAGTGAAAAGTGAAAGTGTTAGTCCCTCAGTCATGTCTGACTCTTTGAGACTACATGGGCTATAGCCCACCAGACTCCTCTCTCCATGGTATTCTCCAGGCAAGAACACTGGAGTGAGTTGCCATTTTCTTCCCCAGGGGAATTTCTTGACCCGGAGATCAAACCCCAAGTCTCCTGCATAACTGCATAACTGCTTATTTCATTTACATTTTAAAATGCTATTGTTTTAAAAGTAGTCTGCACTACAAAGAAGTATAAAATAAAAAGAAAGCATTTGTCTTTTCCTCAGTTCAGTTCAGTTCAGTTTCTCAGTCGTGTCCGACTCTTTGTGACCCCATGAATTGCAGCACTCCAGGCCTCCCTGTCCATCACCGTCTCCCAGAGTTTATGCAAACTCATGTCCATCAAGTCGGTGATGCCATCCAGCCATCTCATCCTCTGTTATCCCCTTCTCCTCCTGCCCCCAATCCCTCCAAGCAACAGAGTCTTTTCCGATGAGTCAATCCCTCCAAGCAACAGAGTCTTTTCCAATGAGTCAACTCTTAGCATGAGGTAGCCAAAGTATTGGAGTTTCAGCTTCATCATCAGTCCTTCCAATGAACACCCAGGACTGATCTCCTTCAGAATGCACTGGTTGGACCTCCTTGCAGTTCAAGGGACTCTCAAGAGTCTTCTCCAACACCACAGTTCAAAAGCATCAATTCTTCAGTGCTCAGCTTTCTTCACAGTCCAACTCTCACATCCATACATGACCACTGGAAAAACCATAGTCTTGACTAGACAGACCTTTGTTGGCAAAGTAATGTCTCTGCTTTTGAATATGCTATCTAGGTTGGTCATCACTTTTCTTTCAAGGAGTAAGCGTCTTTTAATTTCATGGCTGCAGTCACCATCTGCAGTGATTTTGGAGCCCAAACAAATAAAGTCTGACACTGTTTCCACTGTTTCCCCATCTATTTCCCATGAAGTGATGGGACCAGATGCCATGCTCTTAGTTTTCTGAATGTTGAGCTTAGAGCGAACTTTTTCACTCTCCTCTTTCACTTTCATCAAGAGGCTTGTTAGCTCCTCTTCACTTTCTGCCACAAGGGTGGTGTCATCTGCATATCTGAAGTTATTGACTCCCGGCAATCTTGATTCCAGCTTGTGATTCATCCAGCCCCGCGTTTTTCATGATGTACTCTGCATAGAAATAAGCAGGGTGACAATATACAGCCTTGACGTACTCCTTTTCCTATTTGGAACCAGTCTGTTGTTCCATGTCCAGTTCTAACTGTTGCTTCCTGATCTGCATATAGGTTTCTTAAGATGCAGGTCAGGTGGTCTGGTATTCTCATCTCTTTCAGAATTTTCCACAGTTTATACAATCAAAGGCTTTGGCATAGTCAATAAAGCAGAAATAGATGTTTTTCTGGAACTCCCTTGCTTTCTTGATGATCCAGCAGATGTTGGCAATTTGATCTCTGGTTCCTCTGTCTTTTCTAAAACCAGCTTGAACATTTGCAAGTTCACAGTTCACGTATTGCTGAAGCCTGGCTTGGAGAATTTTGAGCATTACTTTACTAGCGTGTGAGATGAGTGCAATTGTGCGATAGTTTGAGCATTCTTTGACATTGCCTTTCTTTGGGATTGGAATGAAAACTGAGCTTTTCCAGTCCTGTGGCCACTGTTGAGTTTTCCAAACTTGCTGGCATATTGAGTTCAGCACTTTCACAGCATCATCTTTCAGGATTTGAAATGGCTCAACTGAAATTCCATCACCTCCACTAGCTTTGTCTTTTCCTAGTTATGAGCAAATTTAAAACTATTTACTGAAGGCAATGGCACTCCACCCCAGTACTCTTGCCTGGAAAATCCAATGGACGGAGGAGCCTGGTGGGCTGCAGTCCATGGGGTCGCTAACAGTCGGACAGACTGAGCGACTTCACTTTCACTTTTCTCTTTCATGCATTGGAGAGGGAAATGGCAACCCACTCCAGTATTCTTGCCTGGAGAATCCCAGGGATGGGGGAGCCTGGTGGGCTGCCGTCTATGGGGTCGCACAGAGTCAGACATGACTGAAGTGACTTAGCAGCAGCAGAGGTACTTTATAACTTTTTAAGTATGAAAGATATTTTATATTTTCTCCTCCAAAATTTACAAATATTTTCCTTAATGTATACCATGTTGGCGAGGGGGAGAAAGATTTTGGAAACAAATTTTTATAATTTAATAGAAAATATATTTTGGAGAAGTAATGAAAAGAGAATGAAAGCTAGTCTATTATATCAAAATACAAGTCTAGCACAAATCAGTGTTAAAGAAAATTTAATCAACTTGGTTTTATTACAGCAAATTGAATATCTGGCCATCATTAATTTGTAGAAGATACAGAGTCAAGTAAGCTTCCTAATGTATATTAACTGAATTCTCTCTTCTTGTAAGCTGCTGCAAAGATATCCTTGAAAGCACATATGAATAAGGCAATGTTCTGATTATGTCAGTAATGTTTCCTAAAAGTCATCATGAGTCTTATTATAAACATTTTCAAATAAAGATTGAGTATCAATGTACAGAAAAGAGCTGTGACTCAAAAAAGTAAAATCTGTGTAAAGACTTCAGAAGTTTTTCACTTATTTTTTTGCCAGTTGAGTCTTCATTAATGTATCAAACACCACTAAAAGCATTCTAATGAATCTCAATAGCTAGTGAAGTTGTTACTGAGAATATAGCTTCATGATCCTGATCTGGAATGAGGAAAAATGAATGAAGAAAGGGGAACTGCAAAACTCTAGTTTAGGAAGTTGATAAAATATCCACAGGAGTGTTTAAGAATTAATTTAAAAGAGTCTTTAAAAATGAAAGAAGTTCTATATCAGGTAAAAGCCTGGTCATAACTTTCCCCAAATATTCTTGTCGTTACTCTGAAAAAAAAAAATGATGGCAATGCTCAGGGCAGAACAGTATTGTACCCATTTTAGAGTAGAGTATCATTTAGCTTGGAAGATCTGGCACCTAAGGCAGTTATCCAGTTACATCATCACCTTCTTGTCCTTAATTTTTGTCATCAGTTGACCTCCTGTCATTCCCTGTAGTCTTTCTATGTTGATGCATGAAGCTTTCCTTTATCCAACTTCTGCCTTTATCACAGTTAACTTAAAAATTCATAAGAACAATTCTCTTAATTGCCTAATCTAAACATTTTTTAATCCCAACAGCCTTTTAACTCATTTCCACAATCATACAAGTGCCCCCTTATCTCTTGGAACTGCCTCACCTCTTAAATTTTAAATTCCTGTATATTTATGACTAAAATCTTTTATATTTTCAATTCTTTTTTCCTTTCCTTTCCCCACATGTATTCTTCAAATATATTATGACACTCATCCCTCAAATAGCCCTCTTATAGACTTTCTAATGTAGCTTCCTGGAATCTTACATTGAATTCTTTTTCCCATTTCATCCAGTGTCTCTGATGTCCGTTCCTTTCATTGCCTCCACCCTGCTAACCACCTCAGCCCATAAGTTGAAACAGTCCAATTATGTTTCTTCATTTTTTGTATTCAGGTAAAAATAGCTGGAAGGCATCAGTGACTTGTAAATTTATGCTGATTTCAATTCTGTGGCATCCAGCTTTTGCAGTTCTCTCAACTGCTTGCTCTTTCTCTCATTACCTACAAAAGATTTCAAACTTCATCAACTATAGAGCTTCCTATGCAAATGCCACCTCTGACCTTTTCTTCGCAGCAAGTCATTCACTTTATCCCAAAGGAATTTTAGTCCTTCAAGCTTGAATTTGTTTCACTTCTCTTGCACTATTTATAAAATTCTGTGTGCATGCATGCTAAGTCACTTCAGTTGTATCACAACTCTTTGAAACCCTATGGACTGTAGCCCACCTGGCTCCTCTGTCCACAGGATTCTCCAGGCAAGAATACTGAAACGGATTTCCATGCCCTCCACCAGGGGATCTTTCCAACCCAGGGATCAAACCCACATCTCTTAAGTCGCCTGCATTAGCAAGCAGGTTCTTTACCACCGGCACCACCTGGGAAGCCCATAAGATTCTACATATCCTATATTTATCTTTTCATTTTCTACTGTCTCAAGATTAGGTTCATATTTTCCTGTTAATAATCCTTCTATTTTTGCTCTTAGTTAGTCTTGAAATGGGTAGTGCAAGACCTCTGTGCTAGGCAGAATTATGGCCCCCAAGAAGATAACATGCCCTGATCCCTAGGACTATGAATAGGATAAGATACGGGAGTGGGTAGCTATCCGCTTCTCCAGGGGATCTTCCCAGGTCTCCTGCATTGAAGGCAATTTCTTTACCATCTGAGCCACCAGGGATGTCCACTGTTGGAAGAGGAGATGGAATTTCCTCTTTCCCCATTAGTTCCTTTTGGTTGGCAATTAAAATAGCATAAGACAGATTGACAGGAGAAAGTCAAATTACATGTACAAAGGGAATCCACATAAGTATAAGGAATTCCAAAGACATCAAGGCAGATACACCATAACTTGCCTTGATGTCTTTGGAAATCTTCATATATATGTGTGTATATATATATATACACACACACACTCTAGACTGAGGAGAAGAAGGTAGGGAGGGGCCTGTGGTTTCAAGGAAGTAAGGTCATTCACAGGAAGAACCAAAAGAGGTAATGTTTAATAAAACATTCCAGGGCCATCCAAAAACAATAGTTGCAGAGTAAATTTCGATCAAATGGGATTTCCTCCCTGTCTACAATATCTAACACGTTATTGTAGTTATCTATGGTGACAGCTTCTTCCTGGAACATACCCTCAATTTTAAATTCTTTTAGGCAATAAGGGGAAAGTTCAAAGATTCTTTTGGGCCTAGATGGTTTTTAGGTCAAAATAATTCTCATGCCAGAGTGGCACATCTTGGGAAACCTGGCTTTGTCCCAATCAGTACTACACTTGTGGATGCACTACCTTATGTGGTAAAGGGACTCTGCACCTGTAATTGAGGTTTGACCTTAAAATAGATTGGGACTCTGCACCTGTAATTGAGGTTTGACCTTAAAATAGGATTATTCAGGTAGGCTCAATATATCTCATGAGTGTTGTTTTTTTTTTTTTTTNCATGAAAATAGGTACAAAAGAAATGGTATGCTTTCTCAAGAGTAATAGGTAGAGGTGGTTAACCTAGAGAAGTTATCCAACATGGTTTGAAGCAATGGGAGCAGCTGGACAAGTGATGTAGACAAGTCTGATTCAGATCTCGTGGTTCCTTATTGCTTGCATGTGACATGCAAAGACTCTGGTGTGCCCAAATGACATGGTGAGGGAAGAAGTGGCGAGAGGGCCAATGAACAAGAGGAATCTTCAGGTGCAACACAGGGAAACCAACATATTGTTTAGCAAGTCAGACTCATCCAGGTGCACGTAGTATCATGGCACCAGTCTAGGGAGGACTTCAGAGATCCACGGGGAGTTTTTCAAACTCGTTTGAACTTTCCAGGATCTTTACCTCAAGGCAGCATAAAGTAGTTATCAGATTGTTAATGAAAAGAGCTGTTTACTATCTCATCTACAATTTCAGTTGGCAAAAGCAGTCATAACCCAATATGCTGTCTGAACTCTTTCCAGGTTCCCCCGCGGGATAATGATGGTACTGCTGAGGGCATCTCTACACTCCCCGTCTCAATTGTCCCTTCATTTAAGATCCATCAGGACTTCCCTTGTGGCTCAGATGGTAAAGCTTCTGCCTACAATGTCAGAGACCTGGGTTCAATCCCTGGGTCAGGAAGATCTCCTGGAGAAGGAAATGGCAACCCACTCCAGTATTCTTGCCTGGAAAATCCCATCGACAGAGGAGCCTGGTAGGCTACAGTCCATGGGATCACAAAGAGCAACTGAGTGACTCAGCGACTGAGTGACTTCACTTTCACTTTAAGATCCATCACTAGAGAAAGACTTGCATTCTATAATTTGAAATAAGAAAACCAGAATTGAAAGAGACACATGTACCCCAATGTTCATCGCAGCACTGTTTATAATAGCCAGGACATGGAAACAACCTAGATGGCCATCAGCGGATGAATGGATAAGAAAGCTGTGGAACATATATACAATGGAGTATTACTCAGCCATTAAAAAGAATACATTTGAATCAGTTCTAATAAGATGGATGAAACTGGAACCAATTATACAGAGTGAAGTAAGCCAGAAAGAAAAACACCAATACAGTATACTAACACATATATATGGAATTTAGAAAGATGGTAATGANTTGTCTTCCTTAATGAGGTGAACAAAACATTTGTTTTAATTAAAAGCTTTTAATAATGATCAAATGACTAAAAGCAATTAGTCAAGAAAAAAAAATTCCACACAGAGTAAGGAAATACTGTTCAGCCACAAATCACTGTAACCTCCCCAAAAAACTAGATCACTAAGTCAAGAAACTTTCTGAATATTTTCAGTGAGACCCTCCACATTTTGTGAAAAGCAACTGAGGAAAATCCTGGTCTTTCTATTCTACCAGTAAAAAGTTGACTAAATGGCTGCTGAGGAGGATTAATTTAAACATGTGGGTGAGTTTGCACTTAATAGGGCTGCAGAGCCCCTTCCTGAAGTGGGAAAAAAATTCACAGCGTGTGGATAATCCCTACGAGAACAGAAATCATTCCATATACCATCCTCAAGTATATGGCCTAAATCTGGGCACAAGAAATTTGAGAAATCTCAGGCGAGCAGAGCTTGGGTGTCAGGGTATGACATATCCATTATCCCTTGAGCTGAGCTCTTTTCACCCTTATTCTCTCAAGCTTTAGGAAAGTAGCTAGAAGATGAAATAAGTAGATTTTTAAACTACAATTTGGTAAGGACCCAAAAAAGCCTGGTCCCAGTTACAGAGGGAAGAGAACCTAGCAGGACCAGTCCAAGGCAAACTTACATGAATTAGGCAACAGAGCTCCCATGAAGAGATGCAGCACCATGAATTGTGTGATCATCCAATCATAAACCTGATCCCAACCAATCATGAACACATAATATTATTAATAATAATAAAAATCAACCTCAGTTGCCTCTTGGACCAGATGCCCTGTGCAACAACCAAGCTGTACAAAGATATCTGGTAGCTCTGGAGTCAAAAGGGAAGTTACATTATATCAGAGCTAATATGATGACTTAGTGCAGAAAAGCTACCTAACTATGAGCTGGATAAATAGAAAATTTGTGGTTCCAGTGTATGCATAATGTGACAAAGATGAAAGATGAGAACAGTTTGCAAGATTCAGACTGATAATTCAACCTAGAAGAAAATCACAAGTAGAACATTTCACAAAATTGCTTTACATTATGGGGCTTCCCTGGTCGCTTAGATGGTAAAGAATCTGCCTGCAATGCAGAAGACCCAGGTTCAATCCCTGGGTTGAGGAAAAAAAAAAAAAATAGAAGAAAATTTCACAAAGTTGCTTTACACTATAGAAATATGTAACAAAACCATGAATTCAATAAAATAAGAATTCAAACACAAGATTATAATATAACAGAATAAAATGATAAGAGAAATTGCATACTGAAGGAACCAAATTGAGGACAAAAATGACATTATTATGGAACTAATATATGAATTAGAAAGGGAATGGAGCAGACTGACAAAAATCATAGAGATGGCCTATAAAACCTGGAGAATCACTGACAGAGGAAAGAACAGGACCAAGGACTGCTTACCTGTAGCACTCCAAACACAGAAGTGAGAAAGAGACAAAACTAACAAAAGAGGCTGAGAAGAAGTGATGTGTGATTTAGCAGAAAAATCTAAAGGTGTGTTGAGCTAGTGAGCAGCAGGGAGGGATCAACTGTGTAAGTTCCTACTGACAGGCCCCCAAAGAAGAAACCTGAGAACTGATCATTCAGTTCTGATGGGGAGGTCACTGGTGGTGGCGTTAGTTTTGGTTTCCTCAGCAGCAGATTCTCAACAAAAACCGGAGAGGACAGAGTTCATTTGAGAGGTGAAGGAACGCCAATAGTGGAGCAGGGACATGGCGTGAAGAAGGGAAGAGAAAGCAGCCAATCAGTGTGCATTATTGAGCGATCTGTGACAACTGGAGCTCCATTCCGCAAGAAAACTCGGGGGAAGAGTACAAAACACAGCTCAGAATTATTCCATCCAAGAGGCAGGAGGTTATGGTATTTTATACCTGCCATGGGCTTCCCTGGTGGCTCAGTGGTGAAGAATCTGCCTGCAATGCTGGAGATGTGGGTTTGATCCCTTGGCGGGGAAGATTCCCTGGAGGAGGAAATGGCAATCCACTCCAGCACTCTTGCCTGGCAAATCCCATGGACAAATGAGCCTGGTGGGCTACAGTCCATGGTGTTCCAAAGAGTCTGACTGGATTTGGCGACTAAAGCACCAAACCATCACCAAGAATTAGTTAATACTCCAAACATAGAGGTGAGAAAGAGACAAAACTAAGAAAAGAGGCTGAGAAGAAGTGACGTGTGATTTCGCAGAAAAATCTAAAGGTGTGTTGAGCTAGTGGGGAGGAGTGGGGGGACCATCAGTTCAGTTCAGTCGCTCGGTCGTGTCCGACTCTTTGCGACCCCATGAATCGCAGCACGCCAGGCCTCCCTGTCCATCACCA
>SJYX01006151.1:348166-358614 GCA_006410675.1 Oreotragus oreotragus | reverse complement strand
CTGATGTTTCTCACCTCCTTCTCACATAAATGTGACTATCTGAGTATCTGGAAAGACTCTCAGGCAGAGATGTTGATCCTGGGAGTTTTGGGGCTGACCTTCAGCACAGAGAAATGATAAAGATCCGAAGGGTGTAAGTGAGGCACTACAGTGGCTGTGATAAGAGCACTCTTGGTAGTGTGGAGATGATTGTTAAAGCCTGACAGGAGTGGTTTGAGTGGTTTAAGAGACAGTGGCAAGAGGAGAAACTGATGACATAAGAATAGGCAACTCTTTCAAGAGTAATTCTGCTGAAAAGGGAGCAAAGAAAAAAAAAAACGGTGGGGCTGAGAGAAGCTTTAACAAAATAAGACCAATTCTAACACTTCAACAGATAGTATTGATCTAGTAGAAAGCAAGAAACTGATGCTGTAGAAGAGAGTGGGGAGATTCACAGGAGTGATGACAAGTAAAACAGAGGATGGACTCTGGCCCACAAAGGCAGGCATTGGTTTTAGACAGGAGCAGACAGGAAGGTGGAGGAAGAGAATTCAGATGCCTCGAGGTGGGTCTTGGGATGGAGGAAGTCTGTAGCTCTTCTTATCTGATTGCTTTACTTTTCATTTTTTAATGAACAGAGGAAGGCCATCAGCTGAGAGTAAAAATGGGAAACGTATAGTTTGGGGTTTGGGAGAAAGGAAAAGGTACAGAATAGTTATTGAGAGCAACGGGAATATGAACTGAGTAGGAATGTATAGTATGTCTGCCTGGCAAATTAGGGACCCATTTGTGATTCGCGGTCATGAAGTAACATGAACTGACAACTACAGATATATATAGTTGTCAGGGATAGAAGAGCTAAAGGTACTAATGTGCTGGAACTGACTTATGCTTGAGCTAATGTTGAAAGCTTGAAATTGACCGTGGTGAGATTATTTACAACAGAGACATTGGCAAATGTTCCATATCAGTGTTTTTTGTTTTATTTTGCTTTGCTTTTGGTTTTCCTTGGATACCTGGTTATTAAATATTTATCAGCACACTTTGCTTAGAGGTTATATATAAGACCTATTCTGTGCTTTCTTTTTGTTTACCCTTAAGACAACTTTTCTTAAGAATTAATACTCAGAGGTAGAGACAGTTTGTACTTAGTAAATTAATATTTAGTGATACACAACCAGAGTCAAGAAAAATTTTGTTGAAAATTTCAATGCCTTAGAATTCCATATATTAGGTCTTACTCTTTCAATACTTTGTGGCAGAGACAGAACCACAGGAATATTCCTGCAAGTGTGTCTAGCAAGAAATGGTGTTCTGTACTAGAAGTCAAAAAGAAGGGGACATTCTAAGGAACCCTTTGTCTTACTTTGTTGTTGTTGTTTAGTTGCTAAGTCATGTCTGACTCTCTTGTAACCCCCTGGAATGTAGCCTGCCAGGCACCTCTGTCTATGGGATTTCCCAAGGCAAGAATACTGGAGTGGGTTGCATTTCCTTCTCCAGGGGATCTTCCCAACCCAGGGATTGAACCCACGTCTCTTATGTCTCCTGCATCGGCAGACAGATTCTTTGCCACAGAGCCACTGTCTTACGTTGAGTTTTCTTAGACTTCCCAGTCTCCTAGCTATTTTACAGTCCTTGGGGTGGCAGGGAATCTTTGTTGATGATAGTTAGATACCCCAGTTCAGTTCAGTTCAGCCACTCAGTTGTGTCCAACTCTTTGTGACCCAATGGACTGCAGCACACCAGGCCTCACTCTCCATCACCAACCCGGACTTTACCCAAACCCATGTCCATTGCGTCAGTAATGCCATCCAACCATCTCATCCTCTGTCGTCTCCTCTGTTCTCAATCTGTCCCAGCATCAGGGTCTTTTCAAATGAGTCAGTTCTTCACATCAGGTGACCGAAGTATTGGAGTTTTGCTTCAGCATTAGTCCATTCAATGAACACTCAGGACTGATTTCCGTTAGGATGGACTGGTTGTATCTCCTTGCAGTTCAAGGGACTCTAAAGAGTCTTCACTAACACCACAGTCCAAAAGCATCGATTCTTCAGTGCTCAGCTTTCTTCACAGTCCAACTTTCACATCCATACATGACCACTAGAAAAACCATAGCCTTGACTAGACGGACCTTTGTTGGCAAAGTAATGTCTCTGCTTTTGAATATGCTATCTAGGTTGGTCATAACTTTCCTTCCAAGGAGTAAGTGTCTTTTAATTTCATGGCTGCAATCACCATCTGCAGTGATTTTGGAGCCCCCCCAAAATAAAGTGAGCCACTGTTTCCACTATTTCCCCACCTATTTGCCATGAAGTGATGGGACCAAATGCTATGATCTTCGCTTTCTGAATGTTGAGCTTTAAGCCAACTGTTTTACTCTCACCTTTCACTTTCATCAAGAGGCTCTCTAGTTCTTCACTTTCTGCCATAAGGGTGGTGTCATCTGCATATCTGAGATTATTGATATTTCTCCCAGCAAACTTGATTCCAGTTTATGCTTCATCCAGCCCAGAGTTTCTCATGATGTACTCTATATATAAGTTAAATAAGCAGAGTGACAATATACAGCCTTGACATACTCCTTTTCCTATTTGGAACCAAACTGCTTCCCCATCTATTTGCCATGAAGTGATGGGACCGGATGCCATGATCTTTATTTTCTGAATGTTGAGCTTTAAGCCAACTTTTTCGCTCTCCTCTTTCACTTTCATCAAGAGGCTTTTTAGTTCCTCTTCACTTTCTGCCATAAGGGTGTTGTCATCTGCATATCTGAGATTATTGATATTTCTCCTGGCAGATGTAAAAATACATGAGTTGAACCATTGTTGGGATTTTGATGCAACTAGCAATCTATATTTGAAACATTAAAATTAAAAGATGCTTAGTCCTTGGAAGAAAAGTTATGACCAACCTAGATAGCATATTCCAAAGCAGAGACGTTACTTTGCCAACTAAGGTACGTCTGGTCAAGGCTATGGTTTTTCCAGTAATCATGTATAGATGTGAGAGCTGGACTGTGAAGAAGGCTGAGCGCCGAAGAATTGATGCTTTTGAACTGTGGTGTTGGAGAAGACTCTTGAGAGTCCCTTGGACTGCAAGGAGATCCAACCAGTCCATTCTGAGTGAGATCAGCCCTGGGATTTCCTTGGCAGGAATGATGCTAAAGCTGAAACTTCAATACTTTGGCCACCTCATGTGAAGTGTTGACTCATTGGAAAAGAGTCTGATGCTGGGAGGGATTGGCGGCGGGAGAAGAAGGGGATGACAGAGGATGAGAAGGCTGGTTGGCATCATTGACTCAATGGATGTGAGTCTGAGTCAACTCTGGGAGTTGGTGATGGACAGGGAGGCCTGGTGTGCTGCAATACATGGGGTCGCAAAGAGTCAGACCCGACTGAGTGACTGAACTGAACTGATAAGTGATATCATTTGATATTTGTCTTTCTCTGTTTGACTTACTTCATTCAGTATGACAATCTCTAGGGCCATAGGGTCCATCCATGCCACTGCCAATAGCTTTATTTCATTCTTTTTAATGGCTAAGTAATATTCCACCGTGTGCATGTACCACATCCTCTTTATCCATTCCTCCATCAGTGGACATGCATTGTTTTAAAGAGGAGGATTTTGGCTTGGGAATAGATTAGAGAAAATTTTTTTATTATATCAAATATAAGATGCTGTTTCAGTAAATTAGATATTGGGCTGGTGATGATTTTGAAGACACAGCAGTATGTGATAACTAGCAAGCTTTAGATGGGATTGAGTTGACAGACATCTTGCCCCTTTGGTTGGAAATGTGCTGCACTCTGGTCCCTATGGATTTGACTTGCCCGTTTTCTGAACACAGAGCTGCCAACAACTCTTAGCTGCTTAAGAAACGGGCATATTAAGCAGCCTTAGAGGAATGCCATGTTGTAAAATAAGCTTTTATTCCAGTGTCCACTCTTCTGCAAGGATGCTGCCAGCACAGTCTGAGAAATGCTGTAGAGACTGCCCACCAGCTTGACACCCACGTTGGCCAAATCAGAACCCTTAGGAATCTAACTGTTTGGCAGTGGTTGCAACAGCAGAAGTCATGGCATCAGAAGACACATGCTATTCCAAGGAGTAGAAAATGTCCTCAACTGAGAGTCTAGAGACCTGGATTCCCCTAGTCCCTTAACTTCTCTGAGCCTTAGAAGAATTATCTAGAGCATAGGGACTAAAGTAAATTGCCTTTTCCTTGCTTGGAGATGCTACTGAAGCCAGTGTGCATGCATGCACACACNTTTACTCCAGGTGTTTCTTGACTTCCTACTTTTGCATTCCAGTTCCCTATAACGAAAAGGACATCTTTTTTGGGTGTTAGTTCTAAAAGGTCTTGGAGGTCTTCATGGAACTGTTCAACTTCAGCTTCTTCAGCATTACTGGTTGGGTCATAGACTTGGATCACTGTGATATTGAATGGTTTGCCTTGGAGACGAACAGAGATCATTCTGTCGTTTTTGAGATTGCATCCAAGGACTGCATTTCAGACTCTTTTGTTGACTATGATGGTACTCCATTTCTTCTGAGGGATTCCTGCCCGCAGTAGTAGATATAATGGTCATCTGAGTTAAATTCACGCATTCCAGTCCATTTTAGCTCGCTGATTCCTAGAATGTTCACTCTTGCCGTCTCCTGTTTGTCCACTTCCAATTTGCCTTGATTCATGGACCTAATATTCTTGGTTCCTATGCAATATTGCTCTTTACAGCATCAGACTTTACTTCCATCACCAGTCACATCCACAACTGGGTGTTGGTTTTGCTTAGACTCTGTCCCTTCATTCTTTCTGGAGTTATTTCTCCACTGAGCTCCAGTAGCATATTGGGCACATACCGACCTGGGGAGTTCCTCTTTCAGTGTCCTATCTTTTTTGCTTTTTCATACTGTTCATGGGGTTCTCAAGGCAAGTATACTGAAGTGGTTTGCCATTCCCTTCTCCAGTGGACCACATTCTGTCAGAACTCTACCCCATGACCCGTCCGTCTTGGGTGGCCCCACATGGCATGGCTTGGTTTCATTGAGTTAGGCAAGGCTGTGGTCTGTGTGATGAGACTGACTAGTTTTCTGTGACTGTGGTTTCAGTCTGTCTGCCCTCTGATGCCCTCTCTTAGCGCCTACCATCTTAGTGGGTTTTCTCTTGCCTTGGACGTGGGGCAAACTTCATGGCTGCTCCAGCAAAGCGCAATGCACTGTGATTCACAGATATTCCCACTGAAGAGAGTGTGCAGTAAAATAAGGAAGCAGGTAGGTGTTATTACAGGGATAACCAATAAAACACTCTCCTCTGTAATGCAAGTAATTTGAGTAACTTTGTTACTGACAATTTAGTTGACCCCAAACCAAAAGTGTATCCACTAGAGCTGAGAATCATTGCTTTAGTGTTATTTTCATGTCAAAATCATCAGTGTGAATTCATTTTTTTAACTTTATTTTATTGAAGTATAGTTGATTTACTGGGCTGAGTTTTTAAATGTCTTGAAGGGGCATTTGTGCATAGTGAAAGCTATGTTTAATTACTTAGCTTTCTAATTAATTGAACGTTTATTAAAATTGTAATTTAAAAAAGAAACTAGCTTCTTTTAGGCTTTTAATTTAACTACCAAATCTTATTCTACTAGTTATAAAACTAATAAGTAAAGAGCAATTATTTTCTTTTTCTTTGATGAATGTTCAATTAATTCAAATTGAATAGACTAAATTACTTTAAATAATTAATTCCATTGAAAATTTTAATAAATTATATTTTCTAGACTATTTTAGACTGTGTTTAGAAATTTAATATATTTCTTTTTAAGTATTTTATATACTTCCTAATAGCTCAATATCAAAACTGTAACAAAGAAATTTTTCCTATACATTTAAGACAGTCTTGTGAATATAATAAGATAGGTTTGAAAATAAAGTGCATCTCCAATTTTGGATTTTTTACAAAATTAGTCAACTTCTCAGATACAGTTTTAGCTTAAAAACACAATTTCAAAATTGTACATTTTAATTTCTACTCAAATCCTTTCACTTACCAGATTCAATTAAACATTATAAATCTTTTAGACATCAAATCTGAGCTCTAAAGCTAACCCCATAATAAAAAAATATTATTTCAGATCTTGAACTCAAGATATAGATGATGTTTGGTTAATATACTTCCTTATCTCTTTATTTAATGTAAAACTTCCTGTGGTTGATAAACTTCATAATTATCAAAAGAAGCATATTTACCATTTCAGAGGAGTGAGGTGACAATTCATGATAATAATATGATTACTCAAGGGTCAGAAAGCAGGAATAAAAGGCAAGGACATCACAGGGTGACCATGTGAACCTCAAATCAACATGTTTAGCTCCTTTTCAGAATCACTACATAATCAGGGGCTTTAAATCCACGCTCCCATCTAATTCTTTTGGATTTGCATGGTCTAAAATCTGTATACATAACCTCCATCTCATTACTGCTAGATCAAATTTCATTTTCAAATTTAGGGAATGCTTGAGGCTTGAGATATGAAGTTGTATTGCTGTGTTTATCTCATCTCTCTCTGTCCAGACAGTTTCTTCTTATTCCACAGAGCTCTCAGAATTTCTCACAACATAATCTAACATTTGAATACGTTATTTTCATGAGCTCAATATCCACCAGAGAGATGGCTTCATAAACCCTAATTTGCAAAATTTTTAACAATTATGTTTTAATTGTGGTAAAATATATAATATTTTGGATGTGAGAGTTGGACTATAAAGAAAGCTGAGTGTCAAAGAATTGATGCTTTTGAACTATGGTGTTGGAGAAGACTTTTGAGGATCCCTTGGACTGCCAGGAGATCTAGCCAGTCCATCCTAAAGGAAATCAGTCCTGAATATTCATTGGAAAGACTCATGTTGAAGCTGAAACTCCAATTCTTTGGCCACTTGACATGAAGAGCTGACTCATTTGAAAAGACCCTGATGCTGGGAAAGATTGAGGGCAGGAGGAGAAGGGGACAACAGAGGATGAGATGGTTGGATGGCATCACCGACTCAATGGACATGAGTTTGAGTAAACTCTGGGAGTTGGTGATAGACAGTGAGGCCTGGCGTGCTGCAGTCCAGGGGGTCGCAAAGAGTCTAACACGTTTGAGCAACTGAACTGAACTAATATTGTAACTATTTTAAAGTATACAATTCTGTTGCATTGACTACGTTCACAATACAGTGCAACCAATCACCACTATTTATTTCCAGAATATTTTCATTTTCCCAAAGAGAAACTCTCTACTCCTTAAACAAGTAATCATTGTTTTCTTCACCACCATCCCCAGCATACAGTAACTCTAATCTACTGTCTATTCCTATTCTAAGTATTTACTTACGTGGAATCATATGATATTTATAATTTTCTGTCTGCTTTATTTCACTTAGTTTAATGTCTCAAATATTCACCCATATTGTAGCAGGTATAATAACTTCTATAATTTTTAAGGTTGAATAATTTTCCATTGTATGCATATAGCACATTTTGTTTAAGCTTTTATCTGTTGATGGATGAGGGATTGTTTTTACCTTTGCCTATAGTGCTTCTATGGACATTAGTATAAAGTCCTTGCTTTCAACTGAGTCCTTGCTTTCAGCTCTTCATAGGGTATATCCAGAAGTGGAATTATTGGATCTTACAATAATTCTGGGATTTGACTTTTTGAGTAACTGCTCTTCTGTTTTTCCACAATGGCTATATTATTTTACATTTCTAGCAGCAACGCATAAGAGTTCTAACTTTTCACATTTTTGTCAACACTTGTTAATTTCTGTTTTGTGTTTTTTTTTTTTTAATAGCCATTCTAATGGGTGTGAAGTGGTGTATCACTGTGGTTTTAATTTGCATTCCCATAATGACTAGTGATGAACACATTTTCATGTGCTTCAACAATTATATTTGACATAAAAGTGAGTATGATGACAGGGAAAGATAATAATGTATGGAATCCGTATGTTGAAAGACTCAGGTTAGAATTTGAAGTCAAATAATTACCACTAAGGGGCTTTCCTGGGGTGGCTCAATGGTAGAGAATTCTGCCAGTGCAGGAGATGCAGGAAACATAGGTTGGATCCCTGGGTTGGGAAGATCCCCTGCAGAAGGAAATGGCAACCCACTCCAGTATTTTTGCCTGGAAAATCCCATGGACAGAGTAGTTTGGTAGACTACAGTCCATAGAGTCACAAAGAGTCAGACACAACTTAGTGACTGAATACAAGCACAGAGCAATTATCAATATACCACTCAGAATAATGTATTTATAAACTCTTTGAGCCAGAGTGTCTTCACTTAGAACATGAGGGCAATCATGCACTCAAATAATGTCATTATGGTTAGGATTATATAAGAAAATAAATTTAATGTTTCATATCAGGATGCCAGATAGACTGAAAAATTCATATGAAATTTTGATTTTTCTGATAGTGAAGAAAATCTATTTCCCAAGTCATTTACCATCACATTAAGGTAGAAATAAAAAGAAGATAGTACTTAAAATAATAAGACTAATGATCATAAAGTTGAATTTTAATGTATAAAAGCTAAAGTGAAATAAAATATTTAATGTCATTTTTCTTAAATAAAACACATCCTACACTTTTTCTCCCCTTCACTACTCCCAAGAACTTTTGCTTGGTTAAAGTTCTGAGTTAAACAATAAAAGAAATTCTAGGCTTCCTGCATTGGAGGCTTGGATAAACTCATAAATCTCTAGCTACTGGCATTTTTTAGTAGCAGACACAAGGGAGAGATTTTATTTGTTTAATAGAGGGGGAGATTAGGTCTGGTTGTGCTGTCTGGACATAGTGATAGATCTAACTCCCAGAGCTATTTAATGAGGACCATTATTTTGAATAAATTCTTCTCCCGTGTCAGAGAAAATGGAGCCAACCCCCTGTAATATAGACAAAGGAGAGGAACATGGGACTGTCCACTCCTTTTTGGACAGAGATCTGTCACAGGTGAATGGAGGCTTGATGAAAACATCCATTTTCTGACTTTCTGCCAAGTTATATCACTTGTAGATAAGGAGAACTGGCCAGAAAAGTAATCCAGCTGCAGCCATTAATCACGCTTTGCTGCCTCCCCTTTGGTGTTTAAGAACTCCCCTTTAGAGGAAGAGATTGACTGCTATGCAGATTCATAGTACATCTCTGAAAGCAATCAAGTATCAGAAACACAAAAATTCTGTACTCATAACACACTGAGCATATAAGACAGTCACTGAACTAGTCCTTGAAGGAATTAAAAAATACTCTGCAGCCTTTCTGGTTGAGGACAGTCCCTAGGTCTTTCAAGAAAAAAATGAGTGAGCATTCATGGATTCCACTGAAATGCGGAGGTTAATGATGATGGTCATCTGTTCTTGTGTCTTCCTAATGGAAGTGCACACAAGGTAGAAACGATCAATTTTTACAAAAATGACTCAAGCCTGGAGTTGAATCTTCGAACTACCACTTCATATCTGTGGGTGACCTGGGAAAATATACTTAATTTCAGTGACTTTCAATTTTCTCTTGGCTAAAATGGAGTCCTATCAGCCTCACAGGACTGTTGGTACCGAGAAATGTGATAAAGTTAGGGAATGCATGCAGCACAGTGTCAGACTAGCAGGGATGCAAAATGAGTTTGTTTTCCATTTTTTCTAATTTTGTATTCATTATTATTGTTGATAAACTTCCCATATGCGTGCGTGCTCAGTTGCTCAGTAGTGTCTGACTCAGTAACCTCTGGACTATAACTCACCTCTCTCCATGAGATTTCCCAGGCCAGAATACAGGAGTGGGTTACTATTTTCTCCTCCAGGGGATCTTCCTAACCCAGAGATCCAACCCACTTCTTCTGCAATGGCAAGCGGGTTACCACTGAGCCACCTGGGAAGCCCAACTACCTATACACGTATCACTCATTTTTCTCACTTAAGCTATTCAAGGATAGAAAAATCATGTCTCCTTTTCTTCTATACTAATATAGGGCATTGCATGTAGTAAACCAATATAGCATGCCTTTTTTTCTAATTATAAAAATAATACATGTTCATTTTAAATAACTTAGTACTGAGACTATAAAAAAAATAAAATTTTTCATAAAACAATAGCACAAAGAGAGCCATTCATAGCTAATTTTGGCATATTTCCTGCTTATCTTTTCCCTTATGTATGATTTTTTAAAAATTAGGATCATTTCCTAAAGGTCTGTCATCTGCTTTTCATTTAACTTTATACAATGAACATTTTTCATATCAGTCGTGTGCAGCTCTTTGCAACTATAGTCCATGGAATTCTCTAGGCCAGAATACTGGAGTGAGTAGCCTTTTCCTTCTCCAGGGAATCTTCCCAACCCAGGGATCGAACCCACGTCTCCCATATGGCAGGTGGATTCTTTACCAGCTGAGCCACAAGGGAAGACCAAGTATACTGGAGTGGGTAGCCTA
>SJYX01006151.1:302808-342316 GCA_006410675.1 Oreotragus oreotragus | reverse complement strand
TTTCAATGCTATTCTCCCAAATCATCCCACCCTCTCCCTCTCCCTCTCCTTCTCCCTCAGAGTCCATAAGTCCGCTCTACACATCTGTATCTCTTTTGCTGTCTTGCATACAGGGTCCTCATTACCATCTTTCTAAATTCCATATATATGTGTTAGTATACTGTATTGGTGTTTTTCTTTCTGGCTTACTTCACTCTGTATAATTGGTTCCAGTTTCATCCATCTTACTCACTTTTCATTTATTAGAGTTTTATTAAACTTTGTCCACTCAAGCATCTCAGTTTTGAGTAAAGCTGAAAAACATCTTTAGGAAAACAAAATATAGTCAAAATAATCCAAGATCCAAATTTGTTTCAAAAATAAAATTTAAAAAGATCAAATGTGGGGTTGTCGGGGGGTAGGGGGAATTGGGTGGAGGTAGTCAAAAGGACAGACTTCAGCTATAAGAAATATCAGTACTAGGGATGCAATGTACAACATGATAAATATAATTAACACTGTTGTGTGGTCAGGAAGATCCTCTGGAGAAGGAAATGGCAGCCTGGGAAATACCATGGACAGAGGAGCCTGGCAGGGGTCCATGGGGGTCACAAAAGAGTTCAACACCACTTGACTAAATAACAATAACAAAAGCTATAGTTCCCATATAGAAAGTTGTTTAGAAAGTAACTCTTAAGAGTGCTTATCACAAGAAAAATTTTCTTTTCTTTTTCTTTTCTTATATACCTATGAGATAATTAAGGTTCACAAAATTTGTTGTGATATTGACTAAATAACAATAACAAAAGCTATAGTTCCCATATAGAAAGTTGTTTAGAAAGTAACTCTTAAGAGTGCTTATCACAAGAAAAATTTTCTTTTCTTTTTCTTTTCTTATATACCTATGAGATAATTAAGGTTCACAAAATTTGTTGTGATAATCATGTTTTGATGTTAAGTCAATCATTATGCTGTATAGTTTAAACTTATACAGTGATGTGTGTCAACTAAATATCAATAAAACTAAAAGACCTTAAATTCTTACTGCTCAAACATAAAAAAGACTGGACAAAACAAGCTACTTGAACTTGAAATATAGGTGATTTATTTTAAGAATTAAAACATAAGTCTTAGTGCTTATTCTATCATAGCCAATAATGCTTATTCTATCATAGCCAATAATGCTTATTCTATCATAGCCAACTTCTATTTTAGAAATAGAAATGCCCAGTATAGTTAAGTACCCAGCTCATAGCAAGCTGTCAACAAATTTGCTTAGGATTCCTTATCCTTCTTCTCCTCCAGCTTTGGTGCCTCCATTGTAAAGGGAGTGGTTCTCTCCTATGCATGAGAATCACTAGGAGCTTTTGAACTGTCTGTGAAATCTGAACTTCTCTCCACGAAATCTGGACTCCTCTCCATGAAATCTGGACTCAATATATTTAGAAAGGTGTATTTTTAAAAGCTCCAGATGAGTTTCTGGAATAAAGATACAAGGTCATCACCAGTACACGTGTCATAGCCAGGGTTGAAAGAAACTCTGCTCTAACCTGCCTGATCAGTTCTGATTTCAAGCAGTAAAGGAGTTAAAGAAAACAGATACTGTTGAAAGCCAACCTGCTCATCTCAGATTTTTCTTAAGAAATCAGCCCTTGAAAATACTCAGACGTTTTAATATGCTTGTCAGGAATCTCTGGANGAAACTCTGCTCTAACCTGCCTGATCAGTTCTGATTTCAAGCAGTAAAGGAGTTAAAGAAAACAGATACTGTTGAAAGCCAACCTGCTCATCTCAGATTTTTCTTAAGAAATCAGCCCTTGAAAATACTCAGACGTTTTAATATGCTTGTCAGGAATCTCTGGACATTCTTGAATTTTCCCATAAAATTTAAATATCCCAGCTATAATTTTGAGATGTCATCTTTTCTCTGTATGTAAGCAAATTTTAAGTGTGACTTTATTAGTAGGATTTTATTCACATTATGGATTTGGGTTAGCAGGATTTGGGTTAATAGATTTTATGCCGAGAATGGTTTATTTCCCAAAAGCTACTCTATCATCAAAATAATTTTGTTTCTTAAGTTCCAGACTAACTTATAGTATGATTAAATTATGTGACATTTAGAGAAAAGCAAAAATATTGCAGAATTAAATAAAGTTCAAGAATTTTTAAACTATGATTTATAAAGCAAAAGAGAAAATTTGAGTACTGTATCATGACTAACTCAAGAATGATTTATTAAAAGCTCATGTTTAGCTATAGCTCAGCCAGAGACATATGATCTGGTCTTTGAAATATTTGTATTTCCTGGTCAGGAGGTACCCTGAAGAGATGACCCTGTACTGGTTCAGCTTTAGAATTCAGAAACACTTAGAATCTAGGAACCTGATTGCTTCTGATTTCCATCTATTATTCTATTTCTACTGTCTCAAATTGACTATTTATGAAACAAGTTCATAATACCAGGGATATAGCATGCTAAAAAAATCATAGTGATTCTAGGCTATCAAAATTTCAGTGCAGAGCCTCCCTGCTGGCTCAGTGGTGAAGAATCCACCTATCAATGCAGGAGACACAGGTCTGATCCCTGGACTGGGAAGATCCCACATGCCTCAGAGCAACTAAGTTCATGGGCGGCAACTATTAAGCCTGTGCTCTAGAGCCCTCCTGCTGCAACTACTGAAGCCCAAGCACCTGGCACCTGGGGGCCGTGCTCTTTAACAAGAGAAGCCACCACATAAAGACAGTACACCGCAACTAGAGAGTAGCTCTGCTCACCTCAACGAAGAAAAGCCTGTGTAGCAACAGAGACAAAAAATAAATAAATGAATTATTTTTAAAGATTTCAGTGTAGATTTGGAGAGAGGCAAATTAACTTCATTTTTTAAAGGGAGATCCTACTGTAATATTAATGAAAGAGTGCTAAGGTTCCAAGTTTAGAGATGCCAATCTGACAAAGTTTCTCTTATGAGCTTTGAGGATATGAGCTCTGAGGAAGCTTATAGTCAGTGAGAAAGGCATTAGCTGGATTCCCTAACCCTTGAAAACGGCCACCCCCGGAATTCACACTGCACACCTGAATGGCTATAAAAACAAGAATTGACTAAAGAGTGCTTAGAGGCTCAGTATGTCTGTCTCTTTGTGACTCTATGGACTATAGCCTGCCAGGTTCCTCTGTCCATGAGATTTCTCAGGCAAGAATACTGGCGTGGGTTGCCATTTCCTTCTCTAAAGAATATTCTAAGCTAAATTCTATAGCAGAAAAAAAAGTAGGTTGTTATGTTTTATGCTGCTGCTGCTAAGTAGCTTCAGTCGTGTCCGACTCTGTGTGACCCCAGAGATGGCAGCCCATCAGGCTCCCCCGTCCCTGGGATCCTCCAGGCAAGAACACTGAAGTGGGCTGCCATTTCCTTCTCCAATGCATGAAAGTGAAAAGTGAAAGTGAAGTCGCTCAGTCATGTCCGACTCCTCGAGACCCCATGGACTACAGCCTACCAGGCTCCTCCATCCATGGGATTTTCCAGGCAAGAGTACTATAGCCAGGTATAATAATGAAAATAGCAACCAGTCTAGCACAAAAACCAATTAGAACTGAAACCAGAAGTTAGAGTGTACTGGTACACAGGAGGTAAAACTTATAATTTCATATTAACTGGCTAAAAAATAAAAATGATAGAAAAGACAGGCTGAAAGAATTGCAAGGCAGAGAAGATTTTAGAGTATAGTTAATAAATTTCAGCCTGTGAAATATAAAGGGAGATATTTCTGATTAAACATGGAAGGCTAAATGCAACACCTTCCTAAACCAACTGTAATGATAATATTAGGTAGGTAGAATAGGAAAAAGAGTCCAAAATGGTGGCTAAAAGACAGAGAAAAGGAAAAGCCTGCAAAAATGGAACAAAAGAAAATCCATGGGCTGGAGTGAGAACGTGAGGTGAAACGAACATGCTCCCTTCTTTGCTAGCCCAGTCTGCACAGGGCAGGCTCCGTGGGGAGCAGACAAGGACGTTTAAAAAGAGGAAGCCAAGATGGATTGAGGCCTCTCCTTTTTGGATCAGCCCGCCCTCACACCTCAAGGGTGTATTATCCTTTGCTTGCCAAAATAAAACTGAGTTGTAACTAAGCTGTAACAATGGAACAAAAGAAAATCCATGGGCTGGAGTGAGAACTTGAGGTGAAACGAACATGCTCCCTTCTTTGCTAGCCCAGTCTGCACAGGGCAGGCTCCGTGGGGAGCAAACAAGGACGTTTAAAAAGAGGAAGCCAAGATGGATTGAGGCCTCTCCTTTTTGGGTCAGCCCACCCTCACACCTCAAGGGTGTATTATCCTTTGCTTGCCAAAATAAAACTGAGTTGTAACTAAGCTGTAACACTGGTTCACCATTTCAAATCTTTGTTGCAGCGAGACAGAACTGAGGGAATTACACACTCCCACAACAATAATGCATTAGTTTCCATTGCTGTTGGAATAAATTACCATAAATTTAGCGGCTTAAGAAGCACAAATTTAAACTATTTTCTTATCTCTTTCAGCTTCTAGAGGATCTAGAGCAGGGGGTCCCCAACTCCCAGGGCTACAGACCAGTACCAGGCCATGGCCTATGAGGAACTGGGCTGCACAGCAGGAGGTGAGTCGCAAGTGGGCAAGAGAAGCTTCATCTGTATTTACAGGCTCTCCCATCTCTCTCATTAGCACCTGAGTTCCACCTCCTGTAAGATCAGTGGCAGCAGTATATTCTTATAAGTGTAGGAACCCTATTGAGAACTGTGCATGAGAAGGATCTAGGTTGCAGGCTCCTCATGAGAATTATCCCAAAACCATCCCCCTCCCACCTTGGCCCATGGAAAATTTGTCTTTCCCAAAACCGGTACCTGGTGCCAAAAAGGATGGGGGTTGCTGATCTAGAGGTCACTCACCTTCCTTGACTCCTGGCCCCCTTCTTGTACCTTCCAAGCCAACATCATTGCATCTCTCTGATCATTCTTGCATAGTTCCTCTGACACTTCTCTGCTGCTTCCCTCTTCCACTTTAAGGATCTTTTGGTTACATTTGTCCCATCATATAATCCAGAATACCCCCTACCTTTAATTCAGCTGGTTTGCAACTGGATTCCTTTTGCTGTATAATCTAGCATATTCACATACTCCAAGGATTAGATTATAGAAGTCTTAATGGTGGACCATTAGTCTGTCTGCCCCAGATAATCAAAGATGAAAGAAGGGAGAGGGTGTGAATCAATTAACAAATCCAAAGTGAAAGACGACTTTCTTGTACTCAAGTGGTAAAGAATCTGCCTGCGACGCAGGAGACCAGGGTTCAGTCCCTGGGTTGGGAAGATCTTCTGGAGAAGGGAATGCAATCCACTCCAGTATTCTTGCCTGGAGGATTCCATGGACAGAGAAGCCTGGCAGGCTATAGTCCATGGTGTTACAAAGAGTCAGACACAACTGAGTAACTAACCCACAGAGTGACAGGGTGGAGAGATGAGAGCAGCACAAATAAGTAAACTGAGAATTGCGGTTACTGACTCAGCAGGCCAGAGAATGCTCCCATCTTCATCAACAAGTGGGAAAGTACAGAAGCAGGCTGATTCCCATCCTGTAACCGTAACATGTAGGAGAGTAAGTGGGGGGCGGGGGGAATGTATATATGACATAAGACTTGCTAAACCTCCAGCTCCTCTCCTCAACTTTCAGCTTCCTTGAAACTGTCTCTTCAGAATGCCTTCAGAAACTAAATTCACCTCTTGAGAGGATGAATCAGGAAGACTTACAACTCAGGGACTCTGACCACACCTGGACAATGAAATATCACACTGAGGCTGGTGGATGAAATACAAGTCTAAGTGTTAAATCCTGAAAACCCCAGACTCCTTTCCTTTCCCTACTAGTCCTGAGAATGAATACTGGTAGATTATAAATCCATTTCTTGGGAAATAAACTAAGCCCCAAATAAAGAACCACAGCATTTGTTGGAAGCCAAACTATTAATAAAATTGCCTGTTTTCTTCATTTCATCATCCTACAGTGAAGCCCAATAGTTACCACTAGTCAAAGCTTAGCACATACTCAGAGAACTTCCAATTAACTGCTTTTACTGCAATATGATTCATCCTTTACAACATACAATTCAGTAGTTTTTAGTATAGTCACAGTGCTGGGCAACCATCATCATCTAATTTCAAGTATTTTCATCACCCCTAAAAGAAGCTCCTCACTCAGCAGTTATTCCTCATTCTTCCCTAACCCCAACCACTGGCAAATGTGTCTATTTTCTGTCTCTATGCATTTGACTATTCTGATCATTTCATGCACATGGCTATCTGTGTCTGGCTTCTTTCATCTATCATAATGTTTTCTAAGTTTATTCCTTATTTAGTGTGTATCAGTACTTCATTCCTTTTTGGGGTTGGCCAATTTTCTGCTTTTATGAATACACCACACTTTGTTTATCTGTTTATCATTCGATGGACATTTGGGTTGTTTCCATTTTTGGTTGAATAATACCACTATTAACAGTCATATACAGGTTTTTACATAAAATAATAAAAATGGTTCACCATTTTTACATTCCCATCAGCCATAAATGAAAATTTCATTTCTCCACAACTTGACACTTTTTATTTGGACTCTAATACATAAGTGGTTTCTCACTGTAGTTTTTTCCTCGTCATTTTTGTAATAGTTAAGGATATAGAGCATTTTTTCAGGTGCTTACCTCCAAATCTTCATTCCTTCCTTTCTTCATTTAAAAATATTTATTAAGAACTTACAGACTTATTACTTAGTCTGGCTGTGGTATTCTTGGAGGGTACAGTCTATGCCTAACTCATTTTTTAGTCGCATAATTCCATAGCACCATGTAAACTATAAAAGAAATAGTGCATCTAAGTCTGGAAGAGTTGACTCATTGGAAAAGACTGATGCTGGGAGGGAATAGGGGCAGGAGGAAAAGGGGACGACAGAGGATGAGATGGCTGGATGGCATCACCAACTCAATGGACATGAGTTTGAGTGAACTCTGGGAGTTGGTGATGGACAGGGAGGCCTGGTGTGCTGTGATTCATGGGGTCACAAAGAGTCGGACATGACTGAGCGACTGAGCTGAACTGAACTGAAGTCTATTGAATTGTTGTAACTAAGTGGATAGAACTATAATCATCCCAACGATTCACTCTATTGAATTGTAACTAAGTGGATAGAACTATAATCATCCCAACGATTCACTCACCGATCGAACATTTGTCCATTTATCAAATAATTACTATTTGCCAGTTACTGCTAAGTGGTAAGTGATATGGGAATGGTCCTTGGTGGAGGTCTCAATTTACTGGAATATGGAAACTGTAGATAATTTTTTAAAAAAGAATTTATGGAATGCCAGGAACTCTTTCTATGCAGAAGGTAAGAGCATGTGCTAAGAATCTGAGATGGAAATAAGCCTGGCATGCTTGAGAAATGATGGCTAATGTAGTTTGAATGCAGAAGGTAGGGGAGAGGGCCATATAGGGAGGTGGGTGGTAAACAGATCAGTTCTAATGTTTTAAGCCATTGTTAGGAGATTGGATTTTATGCCAAGTAGCAAAATGAGTCATACAAAGATTTCACAGAAGGGAGTAACTAAAATAAAGTTTGTTTAAAAAAAAAAAAAGTCAAAAAGTTTGATTGTGAGGGAAAAAACAGAAATAAAATGGAGCCTGGAGGGAAATGCAGGATTAAGAAAGGTGTTTTTGTGATGATGTTAAAAATGCAATAGTGAGGAATACATGGAAGGTCCAGAAGACAGAGGGGATGACTAATGGGACAAAGTCTTTGAGTTGGTGACAGAGAAGTTTACCAAGATCTTGAGCATCTATGGAGTACTGAGTCTTCCAAAGGAGGCAGAACAAGTTCTCAGATGTATCAAAAGTAGGAAAGAGGATGGACAAGATATTGGATTGAATATCTACCTGGTTGGTGCAGTTAGATGCACAGTAGTGATGGCAGGAATTTGGCTAAAGGAAAGACTGGGATTTAGAAAATACTAATTGCAGCAAGTAGAGTTCCAGTAATGACAGAAATTAAGAGAATAGGGAGACACATCTGGAAGTTGCTCTTTAAGAGAGAAAGGGTTTGGTAAGGGAGAAGAGAGTAAAGCTCTAGAAGCAGAAATAGAGCATAATATCTTGCCTCCAAACCCATGTTCACAAGGCATGACAAAAACCATGCTTCCTTCTGAAAGACCATCAAGGTAAGCCCTCAGAGTATAGTCAGGTTATAGGTAAATCCAGGATAACAGATGAAGATAGGTAGAAGTTGTATCCAAGTGATTTTTTGGTTTAAAAAAAATTTTTTTAATAAACTTCATTTTCCTAGAGCTTTGGGTTCACAGCAACATTGAGTGGAAAGCGCAGAGAGTTCAAAAACACTTCCAGTCCCCACAAGGGCACACTCTTGCTCACTATCAACAGCTCCCACCAGAGGTACATTCATTTCCATCTGTAAACTACCCTGACAGATCATGATTACCCAAAGTTCCCAGTGTATATTAGGGTTCACTCTCAGTGTCATGCATTCTATGAGTTTTGGATAAATGTATAATGATATATCCACCATTATAGTAGCTTATAGAATAATATCACTATCCCAAAAGTCCTCTGTGCTCTACCTATTCATCCATAGTAACCCCTAACCCCCAACAACTACTGACCTTTTAACTATCTCCATAATTTCAGGGCTGACTTCAATGCTGTGGGGGAACTACAATAGTCCCCTAGGAGGAGAAGTGACTATTTTTTAGCAATCTAATACAGATGTTAGCCTAAAAATACATGGATACATGCATTTCCAAGATTATTTCAGCTTCTATGAGAGCAAAATATTTGAAGACTGTTCAGCAAATAACACTGTCCCTTCAGGACATACACTTAATAAATGCAAGATCTCTCTGCCTTGGTGGCTGGTACATGTTTGACAAAGAGATCTTTAAAAATATCCCTAATTTGCAGCATTTTCTGATTTCATGATTGTTACTGCCATCATGGATGATGTATATCAGAGGAGTCATTGAATTTCCAGTTGGGAAGCAACATACACCATTGGTTCTTGGGACCAGCTGAGAGGTGGCTCAAGCTTACCACTGGCCCTGTGTCTATTTCCCAGTTCTACTTTACAGACTTAGGAGATGATCAAAGAACTTATAGAAGGAATGATTATTATTAACCATGTATTTTGCCCCATTGATTTACATTTTTTAAAAATTAATGTTTAAATTGGAAGATAATTGCTTTACAATGTTCTGGTTTCTAACATACAACACCATGAATGAGTCATAATCATATATATAAACGATGTATTTTTGAATGAGGATTTTGGAACAGTTAAAAAGATGGAATGCAAAGGATTTGTATGTGGGGAAATATGGCAGTAATTTGGGTAACAGACAAAAGATGATGATCTGACCCAGGACTGGAAGAGAGGATGCACCGTAGATGTAAACATCTAAGGAATATTGTAAAGATAAATCCTTGAGCCTCTGTGACAGATTAGACTGGGCTGGGCGGGGGAGGGCAGAAAGAGTAAGAGTAAACTCAACCTGAGGTCTTTCAGTTGAAGAGTAGACGGAGGCTCTTGTTGGTCATACCATTTGCAAATATTTTCTGCTAATCCATAGGCTGTCTTTTTGTTTCATCAATAGTTTACTTTGTTGTGCAAAAGTTTTTAAGTTTAATTAGGTCCCATCTGTTTATTTTTGCTTTTATTTCCTTTGCTTTCGAAGACAGATCCAAAGTAATATTTCTATGATATATATCAAAAAGTGTTCTGCCTATCTTTTCTCTAGGAATTGTATGATTTCTGATCCTATATTTAGGTCTTAAATCCAACTTTAGCTTATTTTTGTCTATGGTGTTAGAGAAAGTTGTCATTTCGTTCTTTCACATGTAGCTGCAGTTTCCTGGCACAGCTTATTGAAGAGACTGTGTTTTCTCCATTCTATATTGTTGTCCCTTTTGTCATAGACCAGTTAACCATTAATGTGTGGGTTTATTTCTGGACTCTATTCTGTTCCATTGAACTATGTACCTGTATTTGTGCCAGTACCATACTGTTTTGATGACTGTAACTTTGCACTGCAGTCTGAAGTTAGTAGGTATGATTTCTCCAGCTATGTTCTTCCTCATGATTGCTTTGATTATTCAGGGTCTTTTGTGTTTCCCATACAAATGTTTAAATTCTCTGTTCTAGTTTTGTGAAAAAACTCCATTGCTATTTGATAGAGATTGCATTGAACCTATAGATTGTCTTGGGAAGTATGGTCATTTTAACAATATCCAACATATATAAACAGATCATACAACTCAATATATTAAAAAAAAATCCTGATTAAAAAATGGACAGAAGAACTGAATAGACTTTTTTTCTGAACAGGAAATGCAGATGTGCTGATGGGCACAGGAAAATATGCTCAACACTGCTAATCATTAGGGAAATACAAATGAAAATCACAGTGAGGTATCACCTCACACTTGTTGCAATAACTATCATCAAAAGGAACAAAATCACAAATGTTGATAAGAATGTGAAGAAAAGGGAACCCTCACACACTGTTGGTGGGAATCTGAATTGGTGCAGCCACCGAGGAAAACAGAACGGAAGTTCCTCAAAAACTAAAAAGAGAACTAAAACAGAACCATGTGACTCAGCAATTTCACTCCTAGGTATATATTCAATAAAAACAGAAAACTGAAAAGATATATTCACCCCAATGTTCACAGCAGCATTATTTACAATTGCCAAGATATGGAAACAACTGAAGTGTCCATCAACAGATGAATGGATAGGGAATATGTGGTATGTATGCACAATGGAATGCTACTCAGGAATGATATTTCACCATTTGCTGCAACAAGGATGGATTTGGGGGGTATCATGCTAAATGAAATAAGTCAGGCAGAGAAAGACAAATACTGTATGATAACACTCTTTTGTGGAATTTAAAAATACAAAAAACTAATGAAAATAACAAAAGAGAGGCAGGCTCACAAATACAAAAAAAAAAAAATTAGTGGTTGCCAGTGGAGAGGAAAGGGGGAAGGAAAATATAGGGGTAAGAGATTAAGTAGTACCAACTATTATGTATAAAATAAGCTACAGGATATATTGTACAACATGGAAAATATAGCCAATATTTTATAATAACTTTTTTTTTTTTCACTCAGTCATGTCCGACTCTTTGCGACCCCGTGAACTGTAGCCCACCAGGCTCCTCCGTCCATGGGATTCTCCAGGCAAGAATACTGGAGTGGGTTGCCATTTCCTTCTCCAGGGGATCTTCCTGACCCAGGGATCGAACACAGGTCTCCTGCATTAGAGGCAGATGCTTTAACCTCTGAGCCACCAGGGAAGCCCTATAATAACTATAAATAGAGTATAACCTTTAAAAATTGTGGATCACTATATTGTACAACTTATAATATTGTTCAACAACTGTACTTCAGTTTTTAAAATGTATAAAAATAATTGGTGGAGGCCATGAATAAAACTGGTAATATCTAATGAGGAAAAACAAGACTGTAAGAGAAGAGGCTATACTTTGGGGCATGTTAATCTTGAGAGATCTACGGAACATTTAAGTGGACACTTTCAGGATTCTTTAGAAGGAATCTGTATTTTGGTACAACCCTGAGATTTTGCCTTCATCTCTGAGGGCTATCACTGATAAAGATGATCCTTTTGCAGGTGAAGATGGAGAGGCTCTAAACCGTCAGCAAAAACAAGACCTGGAGCTGACTGTGGCTCAGATCATGGGTTCCTTATTGCAAAATCCAGACTTAAATTGAAGAAAGTAGGGAAAACCAGTAAGTCATTCAGGTATGACCTAAATCAAATCCCTTATGATTATATCACTGAGGTGGTGAATAGATTCAAGGGATTAGAGCTGGTAGACAGAGGGCCTGAAGAACTATGGACAGAGTTTCATAACAGTGTACAGGAGGCAGTAACCAGAAACACCCCCAACAAAAGAAACGCAAGAAGGCAAAGTGGTTGCCTGAGGAGGCTTTACAAATAGCTGAGGAAAGAAGAGAAGCAAAAAGCAAGGTAAAGGGAAATATATAACCAACTGAATGCAGAGCTCCAGAGAACAGCAAAGAGAGACAACAAAACCTTTTTTAATGAACAATGCAAAGAAACAGAGGGAGATCAACAGAATGGGAAAGACTAGACACCTCTTCAAGAAAACTGGAGATATCACGGGAACATTTCATGCAAGGATGGGCATGATAAAGGACAGAAATGGAAAGGACTTAACAGAAGCAAAAGAGATTAAGAAGAGGTGGCAAGAATATACAGAACTGTACAAAAAAGTCTTAATGACCCAGAAAACCACAATGATGGGGTCACTCACCTAGAGCCAGAAATTCTAGAATGTGAAGTCAAGCGGGCCTTAGGAAGCATTACTAAGAACAAAAGCTAGTGGAGGTGATATAATTCTAGCTGAGCTATTTAAAATACCAAAAGATGATTCTGCTCAAGTGTTGCACTCAACATGTCAGCAAATCTGGAAAACTCAGCAGTGTTCACAGGACCGGAAAAGGTCAGTTTTCATTCCAATCCCAAAGAAAGGCAATGCCAAAGAATGTCCAAACTACTATACAGTCATGCTTATTTCATGTGCTAGCATGGTAATACTCAAAATCCTTCAAGCTAGGCTTCAGCAGAACGTGAACCAAGAATTTCCAAATGTACAAGCTGGGTTTAGAAAAAGCAGAGGAGCCAGAGATCAAATTGCCAAAATTCACTGGCTCATAGAAAAAGGAAGGGAGTTCCAGAAAACATCTACTTCTGCTTCATTGACTACACTAAATCCTTTGACTGTGTTGTTCACAACAAACTGTGGAAAATTCTTAAAGAGATGGGAATACCAGACTACCTTACCTGTCTTCTGAGAAACCTGTATGCAGGTCAAGAAGCAATAGTTAGACTGGACATGAAACAACAGACTGGTTCAAATTTTGGAAAGGAGTATGACAAGTATATTGTCACCCTGCTATTTTAACTTATATGCAGCGAACATCATGAGAAATGCCTAGCTGGATGAATCACAGGCTGGAATCAAGATTGCTGGGAGAAATATCAACAACCTCAGATATGCAGATGATACCACTCTAATGGCAGACAGTTAAGAGGAACTAAAGAGCCTCTTGATGAGGGTGAAAGAGAAGAATGAAAAAGCTGGCTTAAAACTCAGCCTTCAAAAAGCTAAGATGACAGCATCTGATCCCTTCACTTCACAGCAAATAGAGGAGGAAAAAGTGGAAACAATTACAGATTTTATATTCTTGGGCCTAAAAATCACTGAGGACAGTGACTGCATCCATGAAATTAAAAGACACTTGCTCCTTGGAAGGTAAGCTATGACAAATCTAGACAGCATATTAAAAAGCAGAGATGTCACTTAGCTGACAAAGGTCCAGATATTCAAAGCTATGGTTTTTCCAGTAGTCATATATGGATGTGAGAGTTAGACCATAAAGAAAGCTGAGCACTGAATAATTGATGCTTTCAAACTGTAGTGCTGGAGAAGAATCTTCAAAGTCACTTGGACTGCAAGGAGATCAAACCAGTCAATCCTAAAGGAAATCAACCCTGAATATTCATTGGAAGGACTGATGCCGAAGCTGAAACTCCAATACTTTGGCCACCTGATGTTAAGAGCTGACTCAATGGAAAAGGCCCTGATGCTGGGAAAGATTGAAGGCTGAAGGAAAAGGGGCAGCAGAGGATGAGAGGGTTAGATATCAACTCAGTGGACATAAACTTGAGCAAACTCTGAAAGATACTGAAGAACAGGGAGGCCTGGAACGCTGCAGTCCATGGGGTCGCAAGGAGTCAGATACTACTTGGTGACTGAACAATAACAGTAGCTGATTCATTTTATTGTGTAGCTGAAACCAGCACAATGTTCTCAAGGAATTGTATTTCTGTTGCAGATGTGTATAAGAGACAGCCATAGCACCATGTAAACTATAAAAGAAATAGTGCATCTAAGTCTGGAAGAGTTGACTCATTGGAAAAGACTGATGCTGGGAGGGAATAGGGGCAGGAGGAAAAGGGGACGACAGAGGATGAGATGGCTGGATGGCATCACCAACTCAATGGACATGAGTTTGAGTGAACTCTGGGAGTTGGTGATGGACAGGGAGGCCTGGTGTGCTGTGATTCATGGGGTCACAAAGAGTCGGACATGACTGAGCGACTGAGCTGAACTGAACTGAAGTCTATTGAATTGTTGTAACTAAGTGGATAGAACTATAATCATCCCAACGATTCACTCTATTGAATTGTAACTAAGTGGATAGAACTATAATCATCCCAACGATTCACTCACCGATCGAACATTTGTCCATTTATCAAATAATTACTATTTGCCAGTTACTGCTAAGTGGTAAGTGATATGGGAATGGTCCTTGGTGGAGGTCTCAATTTACTGGAATATGGAAACTGTAGATAATTTTTTAAAAAAGAATTTATGGAATGCCAGGAACTCTTTCTATGCAGAAGGTAAGAGCATGTGCTAAGAATCTGAGATGGAAATAAGCCTGGCATGCTTGAGAAATGATGGCTAATGTAGTTTGAATGCAGAAGGTAGGGGAGAGGGCCATATAGGGAGGTGGGTGGTAAACAGATCAGTTCTAATGTTTTAAGCCATTGTTAGGAGATTGAATTTTATGCCAAGTAGCAAAATGAGTCATACAAAGATTTCACAGAAGGGAGTAACTAAAATAAAGTTTGTTTAAAAAAAAAAAAAGTCAAAAAGTTTGATTGTGAGGGAGAAAACAGAAATAAAATGGAGCCTGGAGGGAAATGCAGGATTAAGAAAGGTGTTTTTGTGATGATGTTAAAAATGCAATAGTGAGGAATACATGGAAGGTCCAGAAGACAGAGGGGATGACTAATGGGACAAAGTCTTTGAGTTGGTGACAGAGAAGTTTACCAAGATCTTGAGCATCTATGGAGTACTGAGTCTTCCAAAGGAGGCAGAACAAGTTCTCAGATGTATCAAAAGTAGGAAAGAGGATGGACAAGATATTGGATTGAATATCTACCTGGTTGGTGCAGTTAGATGCACAGTAGTGATGGCAGGAATTTGGCTAAAGGAAAGACTGGGATTTAGAAAATACTAATTGCAGCAAGTAGAGTTCCAGTAATGACAGAAATTAAGAGAATAGGGAGACACATCTGGAAGTTGCTCTTTAAGAGAGAAAGGGTTTGGTAAGGGAGAAGAGAGTAAAGCTCTAGAAGCAGAAATAGAGCATAATATCTTGCCTCCAAACCCATGTTCACAAGGCATGACAAAAACCATGCTTCCTTCTGAAAGACCATCAAGGTAAGCCCTCAGAGTATAGTCAGGTTATAGGTAAATCCAGGATAACAGATGAAGATAGGTAGAAGTTGTATCCAAGTGATTTTTTGGTTTAAAAAAAATTTTTTTAATAAACTTCATTTTCCTAGAGCTTTGGGTTCACAGCAACATTGAGTGGAAAGCGCAGAGAGTTCAAAAACACTTCCAGTCCCCACAAGGGCACACTCTTGCTCACTATCAACAGCTCCCACCAGAGGTACATTCATTTCCATCTGTAAACTACCCTGACAGATCATGATTACCCAAAGTTCCCAGTGTATATTAGGGTTCACTCTCAGTGTCATGCATTCTATGAGTTTTGGATAAATGTATAATGATATATCCACCATTATAGTAGCTTATAGAATAATATCACTATCCCAAAAGTCCTCTGTGCTCTACCTATTCATCCATAGTAACCCCTAACCCCCAACAACTACTGACCTTTTAACTATCTCCATAATTTCAGGGCTGACTTCAATGCTGTGGGGGAACTACAATAGTCCCCTAGGAGGAGAAGTGACTATTTTTTAGCAATCTAATACAGATGTTAGCCTAAAAATACATGGATACATGCATTTCCAAGATTATTTCAGCTTCTATGAGAGCAAAATATTTGAAGACTGTTCAGCAAATAACACTGTCCCTTCAGGACATACACTTAATAAATGCAAGATCTCTCTGCCTTGGTGGCTGGTACATGTTTGACAAAGAGATCTTTAAAAATATCCCTGATTTGCAGCATTTTCTGATTTCATGATTGTTACTGCCATCATGGATGATGTATATCAGAGGAGTCATTGAATTTCCAGTTGGGAAGCAACATACACCATTGGTTCTTGGGACCAGCTGAGAGGTGGCTCAAGCTTACCACTGGCCCTGTGTCTATTTCCCAGTTCTACTTTACAGACTTAGGAGATGATCAAAGAACTTATAGAAGGAATGATTATTATTAACCATGTATTTTGCCCCATTGATTTACATTTTTTAAAAATTAATGTTTAAATTGGAAGATAATTGCTTTACAATGTTCTGGTTTCTAACATACAACACCATGAATGAGTCATAATCATATATATAAACGATGTATTTTTGAATGAGGATTTTGGAACAGTTAAAAAGATGGAATGCAAAGGATTTGTATGTGGGGAAATATGGCAGTAATTTGGGTAACAGACAAAAGATGATGATCTGACCCAGGACTGGAAGAGAGGATGCACCGTAGATGTAAACATCTAAGGAATATTGTAAAGATAAATCCTTGAGCCTCTGTGACAGATTAGACTGGGCTGGGCGGGGGAGGGCAGAAAGAGTAAGAGTAAACTCAACCTGAGGTCTTTCAGTTGAAGAGTAGACGGAGGCTCTTGTTGGTCATACCATTTGCAAATATTTTCTGCTAATCCATAGGCTGTCTTTTTGTTTCATCAATAGTTTACTTTGTTGTGCAAAAGTTTTTAAGTTTAATTAGGTCCCATCTGTTTATTTTTGCTTTTATTTCCTTTGCTTTCGAAGACAGATCCAAAGTAATATTTCTATGATATATATCAAAAAGTGTTCTGCCTATCTTTTCTCTAGGAATTGTATGATTTCTGATCCTATATTTAGGTCTTAAATCCAACTTTAGCTTATTTTTGTCTATGGTGTTAGAGAAAGTTGTCATTTCGTTCTTTCACATGTAGCTGCAGTTTCCTGGCACAGCTTATTGAAGAGACTGTGTTTTCTCCATTCTATATTGTTGTCCCTTTTGTCATAGACCAGTTAACCATTAATGTGTGGGTTTATTTCTGGACTCTATTCTGTTCCATTGAACTATGTACCTGTATTTGTGCCAGTACCATACTGTTTTGATGACTGTAACTTTGCACTGCAGTCTGAAGTTAGTAGGTATGATTTCTCCAGCTATGTTCTTCCTCATGATTGCTTTGATTATTCAGGGTCTTTTGTGTTTCCCATACAAATGTTTAAATTCTCTGTTCTAGTTTTGTGAAAAAACTCCATTGCTATTTGATAGAGATTGCATTGAACCTATAGATTGTCTTGGGAAGTATGGTCATTTTAACAATATCCAACATATATAAACAGATCATACAACTCAATATATTAAAAAAAAATCCTGATTAAAAAATGGACAGAAGAACTGAATAGACTTTTTTTCTGAACAGGAAATGCAGATGTGCTGATGGGCACAGGAAAATATGCTCAACACTGCTAATCATTAGGGAAATACAAATGAAAATCACAGTGAGGTATCACCTCACACTTGTTGCAATAACTATCATCAAAAGGAACAAAATCACAAATGTTGATAAGAATGTGAAGAAAAGGGAACCCTCACACACTGTTGGTGGGAATCTGAATTGGTGCAGCCACCGAGGAAAACAGAACGGAAGTTCCTCAAAAACTAAAAAGAGAACTAAAACAGAACCATGTGACTCAGCAATTTCACTCCTAGGTATATATTCAATAAAAACAGAAAACTGAAAAGATATATTCACCCCAATGTTCACAGCAGCATTATTTACAATTGCCAAGATATGGAAACAACTGAAGTGTCCATCAACAGATGAATGGATAGGGAATATGTGGTATGTATGCACAATGGAATGCTACTCAGGAATGATATTTCACCATTTGCTGCAACAAGGATGGATTTGGGGGGTATCATGCTAAATGAAATAAGTCAGGCAGAGAAAGACAAATACTGTATGATAACACTCTTTTGTGGAATTTAAAAATACAAAAAACTAATGAAAATAACAAAAGAGAGGCAGGCTCACAAATACAAAAAAAAAAAAATTAGTGGTTGCCAGTGGAGAGGAAAGGGGGAAGGAAAATATAGGGGTAAGAGATTAAGTAGTACCAACTATTATGTATAAAATAAGCTACAGGATATATTGTACAACATGGAAAATATAGCCAATATTTTATAATAACTTTTTTTTTTTTCACTCAGTCATGTCCGACTCTTTGCGACCCCGTGAACTGTAGCCCACCAGGCTCCTCCGTCCATGGGATTCTCCAGGCAAGAATACTGGAGTGGGTTGCCATTTCCTTCTCCAGGGGATCTTCCTGACCCAGGGATCGAACACAGGTCTCCTGCATTAGAGGCAGATGCTTTAACCTCTGAGCCACCAGGGAAGCCCTATAATAACTATAAATAGAGTATAACCTTTAAAAATTGTGGATCACTATATTGTACAACTTATAATATTGTTCAACAACTGTACTTCAGTTTTTAAAATGTATAAAAATAATTGGTGGAGGCCATGAATAAAACTGGTAATATCTAATGAGGAAAAACAAGACTGTAAGAGAAGAGGCTATACTTTGGGGCATGTTAATCTTGAGAGATCTACGGAACATTTAAGTGGACACTTTCAGGATTCTTTAGAAGGAATCTGTATTTTGGTACAACCCTGAGATTTTGCCTTCATCTCTGAGGGCTATCACTGATAAAGATGATCCTTTTGCAGGTGAAGATGGAGAGGCTCTAAACCGTCAGCAAAAACAAGACCTGGAGCTGACTGTGGCTCAGATCATGGGTTCCTTATTGCAAAATCCAGACTTAAATTGAAGAAAGTAGGGAAAACCAGTAAGTCATTCAGGTATGACCTAAATCAAATCCCTTATGATTATATCACTGAGGTGGTGAATAGATTCAAGGGATTAGAGCTGGTAGACAGAGGGCCTGAAGAACTATGGACAGAGTTTCATAACAGTGTACAGGAGGCAGTAACCAGAAACACCCCCAACAAAAGAAACGCAAGAAGGCAAAGTGGTTGCCTGAGGAGGCTTTACAAATAGCTGAGGAAAGAAGAGAAGCAAAAAGCAAGGTAAAGGGAAATATATAACCAACTGAATGCAGAGCTCCAGAGAACAGCAAAGAGAGACAACAAAACCTTTTTTAATGAACAATGCAAAGAAACAGAGGGAGATCAACAGAATGGGAAAGACTAGACACCTCTTCAAGAAAACTGGAGATATCACGGGAACATTTCATGCAAGGATGGGCATGATAAAGGACAGAAATGGAAAGGACTTAACAGAAGCAAAAGAGATTAAGAAGAGGTGGCAAGAATATACAGAACTGTACAAAAAAGTCTTAATGACCCAGAAAACCACAATGATGGGGTCACTCACCTAGAGCCAGAAATTCTAGAATGTGAAGTCAAGCGGGCCTTAGGAAGCATTACTAAGAACAAAAGCTAGTGGAGGTGATATAATTCTAGCTGAGCTATTTAAAATACCAAAAGATGATTCTGCTCAAGTGTTGCACTCAACATGTCAGCAAATCTGGAAAACTCAGCAGTGTTCACAGGACCGGAAAAGGTCAGTTTTCATTCCAATCCCAAAGAAAGGCAATGCCAAAGAATGTCCAAACTACTATACAGTCATGCTTATTTCATGTGCTAGCATGGTAATACTCAAAATCCTTCAAGCTAGGCTTCAGCAGAACGTGAACCAAGAATTTCCAAATGTACAAGCTGGGTTTAGAAAAAGCAGAGGAGCCAGAGATCAAATTGCCAAAATTCACTGGCTCATAGAAAAAGGAAGGGAGTTCCAGAAAACATCTACTTCTGCTTCATTGACTACACTAAATCCTTTGACTGTGTTGTTCACAACAAACTGTGGAAAATTCTTAAAGAGATGGGAATACCAGACTACCTTACCTGTCTTCTGAGAAACCTGTATGCAGGTCAAGAAGCAATAGTTAGACTGGACATGAAACAACAGACTGGTTCAAATTTTGGAAAGGAGTATGACAAGTATATTGTCACCCTGCTATTTTAACTTATATGCAGCGAACATCATGAGAAATGCCTAGCTGGATGAATCACAGGCTGGAATCAAGATTGCTGGGAGAAATATCAACAACCTCAGATATGCAGATGATACCACTCTAATGGCAGACAGTTAAGAGGAACTAAAGAGCCTCTTGATGAGGGTGAAAGAGAAGAATGAAAAAGCTGGCTTAAAACTCAGCCTTCAAAAAGCTAAGATGACAGCATCTGATCCCTTCACTTCACAGCAAATAGAGGAGGAAAAAGTGGAAACAATTACAGATTTTATATTCTTGGGCCTAAAAATCACTGAGGACAGTGACTGCATCCATGAAATTAAAAGACACTTGCTCCTTGGAAGGTAAGCTATGACAAATCTAGACAGCATATTAAAAAGCAGAGATGTCACTTAGCTGACAAAGGTCCAGATATTCAAAGCTATGGTTTTTCCAGTAGTCATATATGGATGTGAGAGTTAGACCATAAAGAAAGCTGAGCACTGAATAATTGATGCTTTCAAACTGTAGTGCTGGAGAAGAATCTTCAAAGTCACTTGGACTGCAAGGAGATCAAACCAGTCAATCCTAAAGGAAATCAACCCTGAATATTCATTGGAAGGACTGATGCCGAAGCTGAAACTCCAATACTTTGGCCACCTGATGTTAAGAGCTGACTCAATGGAAAAGGCCCTGATGCTGGGAAAGATTGAAGGCTGAAGGAAAAGGGGCAGCAGAGGATGAGAGGGTTAGATATCAACTCAGTGGACATAAACTTGAGCAAACTCTGAAAGATACTGAAGAACAGGGAGGCCTGGAACGCTGCAGTCCATGGGGTCGCAAGGAGTCAGATACTACTTGGTGACTGAACAATAACAGTAGCTGATTCATTTTATTGTGTAGCTGAAACCAGCACAATGTTCTCAAGGAATTGTATTTCTGTTGCTGCTGCTGCTGCTAAGTCACTCCAGTCGTGTCTACCTCTGTGCGACCCCATAGACGGCAGCCCACTAGGCTCCCCTGTCCCTGGGATTCTCCAGGCAAGAACACTGGAGTGGGTTGCCATTGCCTTCTCCAATGCATAAAAGTGAAAAGTGAAAGTGAAGTCGCTCAGTCATGTCCGACTCTTTGCGACTCCATGGACTGCAGCCCACCAGGCTCTTCCATCCATGGGATTTTCCAGGCAAGAGTACTGGAGTCGGTTGCCCAGTTAAAAAGAAAAGGGCTTCCCTAAAGAAAAGGGCTTCCCTGGTGGCTCAGACGGTAAAACGTTTCCCTGCCATCCGGGAGACCTGAGTTCAATCCCTGGGTTGGGAAGATCCCCTGGAGAAGAAATGGCAACCCACTCCAGTATTCTTGTCTTGAAAATCCCATGGACAGAGAAGCCTGGTAGGCTACAGCCCATGGGATCGCAAAGAGTTGGACACAACTGAGCGACTTCACTCCTTCACTTAAAAAGAAAAAAAATTTAAAGATTGAAAATTGTAGTAAAGTGAAATTATAAAGAGTGATCAGATACAGGAGGAGAACCATGGAAGAAACATAGGAGTAATCCATTTCGTAGAAGAAGAGAGTTTCAAGAACCAGAAAGTGGTTAACGGTCCCAGGTGATGTAGAAAGGTCAAGGAGGATGGCTNAAAGTGAAATTATAAAGAGTGATCAGATATAGGAGGAGAACCATGGGAGAAACATAGGAGTAATCCGTTTCGTAGAAGAGGAGAGAGTTTCAAGAACCAGAAGGTGGTTAACGGTCCCAGGTGATGTAGAAAGGTCAAGGAGGATGGCTAAGAAGAGTGTTTGGGACTTAGGACTGCATCTGTGACCCTTGAGGGAAGAATTTTGTTTGAACTAAGTTAAAGTAGGATCAGAGGCAGAGGTTACATAGAAAACGGATAGATGGATGGAAATATTATTAACAGAAGAACACAAGCTATGTGTGGTAAGACAGCAACACATAGTTAAAGGTGACATTTGGTTGAGTTGATACTAATCATGTCCTGCAGCCCTAAGCATAAAACAAAGAAAAAATATGAATACCCCAAATTTAGAACATACACTATCACAAATTTCATGAGTGTAATTTACTAAGAAGTCCTCCCCAAGATATTGTATATTACACAGGGCATGGGTTTAGGAGTTTAGGTCAAGTGAGAGTTACTATTAAAATGAGAATCCGACAGATATACTTGGGTATTTAATGTGCCAGAGAGGATCCAAATTTCATAGTCATTCAATTCTAAGACAGATGCCTTAAATTTTCTAGGCTTTCACACATTAATTTAATAGTACTCTGGGGAGAGGTGGATAGTAAAACTTTGGGGATTTTATTATTCTGCTGGTTTAAAATAATCAAAAATGTTCTCCTAAAAGATTGAAAGGGAAGGAAAACTCACTAGGGCAAGCTCTGCTTTTATCAGTGTCAAGGTACTGAAAGCTTCCCCCCACCCCTCAATATCTGCTGCTGGAGAGGTGAGTACTCGAAAGCAAGATACGGTCTATCTGGTTACTTTCACTTTGCTTTCAATCAAAATGGAATTTTTCTGTTGTAATTCATTGAAGCTGCTGTATGAAGCAAGTTGACAAATGGTTTTGGAAGTTAGAAAAAGAATGTCTACTTAGGGAGTCTTGGATTTTCTTTTATTCTGAACTCTAAAATGTGACCTCCCTTCAAAATGTGGAGCTATAGAATTACTGTTTCTAGTTTTATTTTGGCATGAATTTTTACCAACTGTCTGATCTAAATATCAGATCCTCTTTAATTTTATATACTTGTAATACAAATGTGTCTGTATTTTTTCATCATTGAGGGAGAAAAGGTTTTTTAATGGCAACTGTGAGAATTTGTTCAACTTTGCAGGCCTTATGTTTTAACTATATGTTCACATATTGGGAATATAAATGAATATGCTTCATTTCCATTTTATATTTCCCTTTCACTTAAAGGAACATTTTCTTATTGTTTCTGAGAATCATTTGACATATTGCTTTGCTTTGACTCATTTATTTCTGGGGTTTAAGTGACTAATACAAAATTTGAAATGTGGGTAAGTAATCAACTAGTCAGATACTTGTTAGGTCAAAGGCAGAAAGCCGGGGCATTATTTTTTTCTAAAAATGAATCCAGAGGGAACTGACTGCTTTTGAGAATTTCCTTCTTTGTCCCTCGCTTATCTCTTAAGAGCCTCAGATGCAATTAAGCATAAGAGGAAAGAATCTCATAAATGAGAATCAACTTCTTTTAATCCCAAAGATACATAGCATAATATCAGTCAGCAGCTACTCCATCAAATACATTCTAAGGCATTTTAAAATTAATGTCTTCTGGATCCTGCTGTCATGGAGCTTCTGATTTTGTAAAGAAGTGAAGGCTGATATGAATATAATTATAATTTAGGATAGAAAGTATTTACATGGGCAGAGGTTTGGAAGAAACATTTTGTATGGAAAGAAGATTCATAACAAATTTGGCATTTGATTGAGTCCTAAAAGTTATCTAGGGTTTTAACATGCAAAAGACTTGGTGGGAAAAAGTTATCTAGAATGTGAACATGTCAAGAGGGGAAAGAAATTGTTAGCGGAGAGAACAGTGTAGACAAAGGCACAGAAGGGGATGTTAAGGGAATAATGAAGTCAGTTTGGAGCATAAGGTGACAGAACAACTATATATCAAAACTTCTTTAGGCAAATGGAAAATCATTAAGATTTCTTAGCAAAGGAATGGTATAATCAAAGCTAGCTTTTGGAGGAAGGATAATTCTGCAGCACTGTGTAGGACTGCCTGGCATGCATTTATACCACATTATCTTCCTTTAACCATCTTCACTCTAGAATCAAGGCAGAATATTTCTGCAGAACTGAAATGTATCATCACCAATTAATGCTGCAAATCTTTAAAGGGGAATAAAAATAACGTTGATGGGCTCTATTTCACATGAAGCACTTAGCGTTAATTAAAGTCTTTAATGACATTTTACATTTTATCCACAAATTGTGGTTTCTTTTTTGTATTCTTTTCTATGAGTATTTATGTTTAATTTCAAGGCAAAATAGAAGACAGTGTGATTTATGTTTACCACCTCTTTGGTTTATGGTGCCCTGTCAGCAGAATGATCTATGACATTATATCTTGATGGCATATGTTACAGTATGTTGATGAAATGATTTATTGTGCTTGATTAAAGATTTGAAGGAACACATCTTTCACATAAAGAATAAAATATTTTAAAAATTCTTCTCATGGAGAATTTGTGATTAGATGAATTAACTCGGTAAACATGCTTCTTATTCAGTTTAACTCAATATCAAAGGATGACATTATTCCACCTACACACTTTTTCCCACTGTGAAAAAAAATTTATCACTTTTAGTAGATTGTTTGAGATTCTATGTATTTACTCTTCCCTGAATACCTTGACTTTGTATGACTTTCTATGACCTCATTTTTGTCTGTGGGAATAATTCTACTTATTCTTAATTGTCCTCTGATGTGTTCTTCATGCTTGTTGATAAAAACGGTGACAATCTCAGCATGTTATGGAATTGCTCAGAATTTTAAAATTTATGATAGGTTACAAACTATATTTCAATTTCCCCAAAGGGAGAAAAGCTCAAAACTTTAAGAATACAGGGCATCCTTTGATATCTCTCTTTGGGGAAGGAGATGCTCCTCCTGCAAATGGCAAGTTAACTCTAGAGAAGCACACTGCTAGTGACCATAAAATAGTGAAACACTTAATAGTCTGAGTGTTGCAGGCTGGAGCATGTGTATAACAGAGTTACATTAAGTGCATCTCGGCACCTACACTTGTATCCAAACGGGGCCTGCAGTTTGCTTCAGCTTAACTCTCAGTTGGGAAGCCCCTTTCCAGCAAAGGACTGGGCCATTGTCTTTCTGATCAGCCCAGCATACATCAAGCCCACTGCCTTCAGGCTGGTGAGAATTTATCACACAACTACACAATTTATCACACAAACTACATCCAGATGCTTAGTTGACAATAACTTCATACATAAAGAACTTTTTGGACAATTATACACAAATAACCTAAGAATTTTCCACAAGTGGAAATAAGAACCTTGATATGAGGAATTAGTGTTTCAGAACATGCCTCTACAGGACACGGCTGATGGAGGACCAACATTAGAAAAGCAGAAAAGCCTGTTACCATATATTCCATAATGAGGGCTCTGTCAGTGGCAAGCAGTGTTTCCTGTTTGAGTACAGATCCTCTCCTAGGAAATGGCAACCCACTCCAGTGGTCTTGCCTGGAGAATCCCAGGGATGGGGGAGCCTGGTGGGCTGNTCAGTCATGTCCGACTCTTTGCGACCCCGTGAACTGTAGCCCACCAGGCTCCTCCGTCCATGGGATTCTCCAGGCAAGAATACTGGAGTGGGTTGCCATTTCCTTCTCCAGGGGATCTTCCTGACCCAGGGATCGAACACAGGTCTCCTGCATTAGAGGCAGATGCTTTAACCTCTGAGCCACCAGGGAAGCCCTATAATAACTATAAATAGAGTATAACCTTTAAAAATTGTGGATCACTATATTGTACAACTTATAATATTGTTCAACAACTGTACTTCAGTTTTTAAAATGTATAAAAATAATTGGTGGAGGCCATGAATAAAACTGGTAATATCTAATGAGGAAAAACAAGACTGTAAGAGAAGAGGCTATACTTTGGGGCATGTTAATCTTGAGAGATCTACGGAACATTTAAGTGGACACTTTCAGGATTCTTTAGAAGGAATCTGTATTTTGGTACAACCCTGAGATTTTGCCTTCATCTCTGAGGGCTATCACTGATAAAGATGATCCTTTTGCAGGTGAAGATGGAGAGGCTCTAAACCGTCAGCAAAAACAAGACCTGGAGCTGACTGTGGCTCAGATCATGGGTTCCTTATTGCAAAATCCAGACTTAAATTGAAGAAAGTAGGGAAAACCAGTAAGTCATTCAGGTATGACCTAAATCAAATCCCTTATGATTATATCACTGAGGTGGTGAATAGATTCAAGGGATTAGAGCTGGTAGACAGAGGGCCTGAAGAACTATGGACAGAGTTTCATAACAGTGTACAGGAGGCAGTAACCAGAAACACCCCCAACAAAAGAAACGCAAGAAGGCAAAGTGGTTGCCTGAGGAGGCTTTACAAATAGCTGAGGAAAGAAGAGAAGCAAAAAGCAAGGTAAAGGGAAATATATAACCAACTGAATGCAGAGCTCCAGAGAACAGCAAAGAGAGACAACAAAACCTTTTTTAATGAACAATGCAAAGAAACAGAGGGAGATCAACAGAATGGGAAAGACTAGACACCTCTTCAAGAAAACTGGAGATATCATGGGAACATTTCATGCAAGGATGGGCATGATAAAGGACAGAAATGGAAAGGACTTAACAGAAGCAAAAGAGATTAAGAAGAGGTGGCAAGAATATACAGAACTGTACAAAAAAGTCTTAATGACCCAGAAAACCACAATGATGGGGTCACTCACCTAGAGCCAGAAATTCTAGAATGTGAAGTCAAGCGGGCCTTAGGAAGCATTACTAAGAACAAAAGCTAGTGGAGGTGATATAATTCTAGCTGAGCTATTTAAAATACCAAAAGATGATTCTGCTCAAGTGTTGCACTCAACATGTCAGCAAATCTGGAAAACTCAGCAGTGTTCACAGGACCGGAAAAGGTCAGTTTTCATTCCAATCCCAAAGAAAGGCAATGCCAAAGAATGTCCAAACTACTATACAGTCATGCTTATTTCATGTACTAGCATGGTAATACTCAAAATCCTTCAAGCTAGGCTTCAGCAGAACGTGAACCAAGAATTTCCAAATGTACAAGCTGGGTTTAGAAAAAGCAGAGGAGCCAGAGATCAAATTGCCAAAATTCACTGGCTCATAGAAAAAGGAAGGGAGTTCCAGAAAACATCTACTTCTGCTTCATTGACTACACTAAATCCTTTGACTGTGTTGTTCACAACAAACTGTGGAAAATTCTTAAAGAGATGGGAATACCAGACTACCTTACCTGTCTTCTGAGAAACCTGTATGCAGGTCAAGAAGCAATAGTTAGACTGGACATGAAACAACAGACTGGTTCAAATTTTGGAAAGGAGTATGACAAGTATATTGTCACCCTGCTATTTTAACTTATATGCAGCGAACATCATGAGAAATGCCTAGCTGGATGAATCACAGGCTGGAATCAAGATTGCTGGGAGAAATATCAACAACCTCAGATATGCAGATGATACCACTCTAATGGCAGACAGTTAAGAGGAACTAAAGAGCCTCTTGATGAGGGTGAAAGAGAAGAATGAAAAAGCTGGCTTAAAACTCAGCCTTCAAAAAGCTAAGATGACAGCATCTGATCCCTTCACTTCACAGCAAATAGAGGAGGAAAAAGTGGAAACAATTACAGATTTTATATTCTTGGGCCTAAAAATCACTGAGGACAGTGACTGCATCCATGAAATTAAAAGACACTTGCTCCTTGGAAGGTAAGCTATGACAAATCTAGACAGCATATTAAAAAGCAGAGATGTCACTTAGCTGACAAAGGTCCAGATATTCAAAGCTATGGTTTTTCCAGTAGTCATATATGGATGTGAGAGTTAGACCATAAAGAAAGCTGAGCACTGAATAATTGATGCTTTCAAACTGTAGTGCTGGAGAAGAATCTTCAAAGTCACTTGGACTGCAAGGAGATCAAACCAGTCAATCCTAAAGGAAATCAACCCTGAATATTCATTGGAAGGACTGATGCCGAAGCTGAAACTCCAATACTTTGGCCACCTGATGTTAAGAGCTGACTCAATGGAAAAGGCCCTGATGCTGGGAAAGATTGAAGGCTGAAGGAAAAGGGGCAGCAGAGGATGAGAGGGTTAGATATCAACTCAGTGGACATAAACTTGAGCAAACTCTGAAAGATACTGAAGAACAGGGAGGCCTGGAACGCTGCAGTCCATGGGGTCGCAAGGAGTCAGATACTACTTGGTGACTGAACAATAACAGTAGCTGATTCATTTTATTGTGTAGCTGAAACCAGCACAATGTTCTCAAGGAATTGTATTTCTGTTGCTGCTGCTGCTGCTAAGTCACTCCAGTCGTGTCTACCTCTGTGCGACCCCATAGACGGCAGCCCACTAGGCTCCCCTGTCCCTGGGATTCTCCAGGCAAGAACACTGGAGTGGGTTGCCATTGCCTTCTCCAATGCATAAAAGTGAAAAGTGAAAGTGAAGTCGCTCAGTCATGTCCGACTCTTTGCGACTCCATGGACTGCAGCCCACCAGGCTCTTCCATCCATGGGATTTTCCAGGCAAGAGTACTGGAGTCGGTTGCCCAGTTAAAAAGAAAAGGGCTTCCCTAAAGAAAAGGGCTTCCCTGGTGGCTCAGACGGTAAAACGTTTCCCTGCCATCCGGGAGACCTGAGTTCAATCCCTGGGTTGGGAAGATCCCCTGGAGAAGAAATGGCAACCCACTCCAGTATTCTTGTCTTGAAAATCCCATGGACAGAGAAGCCTGGTAGGCTACAGCCCATGGGATCGCAAAGAGTTGGACACAACTGAGCGACTTCACTCCTTCACTTAAAAAGAAAAAAAATTTAAAGATTGAAAATTGTAGTAAAGTGAAATTATAAAGAGTGATCAGATACAGGAGGAGAACCATGGAAGAAACATAGGAGTAATCCATTTCGTAGAAGAAGAGAGTTTCAAGAACCAGAAAGTGGTTAACGGTCCCAGGTGATGTAGAAAGGTCAAGGAGGATGGCTAAGAAGAGTGTTTGGGACTTAGGACTGCATCTGTGACCCTTGAGGGAAGAATTTTGTTTGAACTAAGTTAAAGTAGGATCAGAGGCAGAGGTTACATAGAAAACGGATAGATGGATGGAAATATTATTAACAGAAGAACACAAGCTATGTGTGGTAAGACAGCAACACATAGTTAAAGGTGACATTTGGTTGAGTTGATACTAATCATGTCCTGCAGCCCTAAGCATAAAACAAAGAAAAAATATGAATACCCCAAATTTAGAACATACACTATCACAAATTTCATGAGTGTAATTTACTAAGAAGTCCTCCCCAAGATATTGTATATTACACAGGGCATGGGTTTAGGAGTTTAGGTCAAGTGAGAGTTACTATTAAAATGAGAATCCGACAGATATACTTGGGTATTTAATGTGCCAGAGAGGATCCAAATTTCATAGTCATTCAATTCTAAGACAGATGCCTTAAATTTTCTAGGCTTTCACACATTAATTTAATAGTACTCTGGGGAGAGGTGGATAGTAAAACTTTGGGGATTTTATTATTCTGCTGGTTTAAAATAATCAAAAATGTTCTCCTAAAAGATTGAAAGGGAAGGAAAACTCACTAGGGCAAGCTCTGCTTTTATCAGTGTCAAGGTACTGAAAGCTTCCCCCCACCCCTCAATATCTGCTGCTGGAGAGGTGAGTACTCGAAAGCAAGATACGGTCTATCTGGTTACTTTCACTTTGCTTTCAATCAAAATGGAATTTTTCTGTTGTAATTCATTGAAGCTGCTGTATGAAGCAAGTTGACAAATGGTTTTGGAAGTTAGAAAAAGAATGTCTACTTAGGGAGTCTTGGATTTTCTTTTATTCTGAACTCTAAAATGTGACCTCCCTTCAAAATGTGGAGCTATAGAATTACTGTTTCTAGTTTTATTTTGGCATGAATTTTTACCAACTGTCTGATCTAAATATCAGATCCTCTTTAATTTTATATACTTGTAATACAAATGTGTCTGTATTTTTTCATCATTGAGGGAGAAAAGGTTTTTTAATGGCAACTGTGAGAATTTGTTCAACTTTGCAGGCCTTATGTTTTAACTATATGTTCACATATTGGGAATATAAATGAATATGCTTCATTTCCATTTTATATTTCCCTTTCACTTAAAGGAACATTTTCTTATTGTTTCTGAGAATCATTTGACATATTGCTTTGCTTTGACTCATTTATTTCTGGGGTTTAAGTGACTAATACAAAATTTGAAATGTGGGTAAGTAATCAACTAGTCAGATACTTGTTAGGTCAAAGGCAGAAAGCCGGGGCATTATTTTTTTCTAAAAATGAATCCAGAGGGAACTGACTGCTTTTGAGAATTTCCTTCTTTGTCCCTCGCTTATCTCTTAAGAGCCTCAGATGCAATTAAGCATAAGAGGAAAGAATCTCATAAATGAGAATCAACTTCTTTTAATCCCAAAGATACATAGCATAATATCAGTCAGCAGCTACTCCATCAAATACATTCTAAGGCATTTTAAAATTAATGTCTTCTGGATCCTGCTGTCATGGAGCTTCTGATTTTGTAAAGAAGTGAAGGCTGATATGAATATAATTATAATTTAGGATAGAAAGTATTTACATGGGCAGAGGTTTGGAAGAAACATTTTGTATGGAAAGAAGATTCATAACAAATTTGGCATTTGATTGAGTCCTAAAAGTTATCTAGGGTTTTAACATGCAAAAGACTTGGTGGGAAAAAGTTATCTAGAATGTGAACATGTCAAGAGGGGAAAGAAATTGTTAGCGGAGAGAACAGTGTAGACAAAGGCACAGAAGGGGATGTTAAGGGAATAATGAAGTCAGTTTGGAGCATAAGGTGACAGAACAACTATATATCAAAACTTCTTTAGGCAAATGGAAAATCATTAAGATTTCTTAGCAAAGGAATGGTATAATCAAAGCTAGCTTTTGGAGGAAGGATAATTCTGCAGCACTGTGTAGGACTGCCTGGCATGCATTTATACCACATTATCTTCCTTTAACCATCTTCACTCTAGAATCAAGGCAGAATATTTCTGCAGAACTGAAATGTATCATCACCAATTAATGCTGCAAATCTTTAAAGGGGAATAAAAATAACGTTGATGGGCTCTATTTCACATGAAGCACTTAGCGTTAATTAAAGTCTTTAATGACATTTTACATTTTATCCACAAATTGTGGTTTCTTTTTTGTATTCTTTTCTATGAGTATTTATGTTTAATTTCAAGGCAAAATAGAAGACAGTGTGATTTATGTTTACCACCTCTTTGGTTTATGGTGCCCTGTCAGCAGAATGATCTATGACATTATATCTTGATGGCATATGTTACAGTATGTTGATGAAATGATTTATTGTGCTTGATTAAAGATTTGAAGGAACACATCTTTCACATAAAGAATAAAATATTTTAAAAATTCTTCTCATGGAGAATTTGTGATTAGATGAATTAACTCGGTAAACATGCTTCTTATTCAGTTTAACTCAATATCAAAGGATGACATTATTCCACCTACACACTTTTTCCCACTGTGAAAAAAAATTTATCACTTTTAGTAGATTGTTTGAGATTCTATGTATTTACTCTTCCCTGAATACCTTGACTTTGTATGACTTTCTATGACCTCATTTTTGTCTGTGGGAATAATTCTACTTATTCTTAATTGTCCTCTGATGTGTTCTTCATGCTTGTTGATAAAAACGGTGACAATCTCAGCATGTTATGGAATTGCTCAGAATTTTAAAATTTATGATAGGTTACAAACTATATTTCAATTTCCCCAAAGGGAGAAAAGCTCAAAACTTTAAGAATACAGGGCATCCTTTGATATCTCTCTTTGGGGAAGGAGATGCTCCTCCTGCAAATGGCAAGTTAACTCTAGAGAAGCACACTGCTAGTGACCATAAAATAGTGAAACACTTAATAGTCTGAGTGTTGCAGGCTGGAGCATGTGTATAACAGAGTTACATTAAGTGCATCTCGGCACCTACACTTGTATCCAAACGGGGCCTGCAGTTTGCTTCAGCTTAACTCTCAGTTGGGAAGCCCCTTTCCAGCAAAGGACTGGGCCATTGTCTTTCTGATCAGCCCAGCATACATCAAGCCCACTGCCTTCAGGCTGGTGAGAATTTATCACACAACTACACAATTTATCACACAAACTACATCCAGATGCTTAGTTGACAATAACTTCATACATAAAGAACTTTTTGGACAATTATACACAAATAACCTAAGAATTTTCCACAAGTGGAAATAAGAACCTTGATATGAGGAATTAGTGTTTCAGAACATGCCTCTACAGGACACGGCTGATGGAGGACCAACATTAGAAAAGCAGAAAAGCCTGTTACCATATATTCCATAATGAGGGCTCTGTCAGTGGCAAGCAGTGTTTCCTGTTTGAGTACAGATCCTCTCCTAGGAAATGGCAACCCACTCCAGTGGTCTTGCCTGGAGAATCCCAGGGATGGGGGAGCCTGGTGGGCTGCCTTCTATGGGGTCTCACAGAGTCGGACACGACTGAAGCGACTTAGTAGTAAGTAGTAGGGTTCTTTGGAGAGATATATGGGTCAAGTCATCTCTCCCTAACAATTGCAGTCATTGTATAACATACATGCACAGCCTGTAGGAATCAAGAAACTTCATCTCCTTTTTCAGAATATTGCTTTACCAATACTTACTTTGGCTCGATCAGTTAAACATTACAATAGATTATGAGAATTTAACTATAAACTTCTACTTTTTTTTTTTTTTTTTAGAGACAGGAGGAAAGCGATTCTAAAAAGTACAGGTAATCATCAGGTAATTTCATTAAAGTTCTTTATACTGCTGCTGCTGCTGCAGCTAAGTCTCTTCAGTTGTGTCCAACTCTGTGCAACCCCATAGACGGCAGCCCACCAGGCTCCTCCATCCCTGGGATTCTCCAGGCAAGAACACTGGAGTGGGTTGCCATGTCCTTCTCCAATCTTTACACTGATACACTTCAAATACATACCTTTGTATAAATGTATACATTGTATCTATGAACCCACTTAATCTTTACACGTAATTTCAATTAAACTATGGTCTTGACATCCATAGTGATGACCCTAGGTCTCATGTTATAATAACTGCAAATACATACAGCGCTTTTTAAGTGCTAGCCCCTTAACTCTAAGCACCTATAAGCGCTCTTCACAATGATATAACACTATGATGCAGACATTGATATTAAGATCATTTTATAGACTCATAGGAAAGTAAGTAAGGGAATTTGTATAAATATCAGGTCTGGACTTTCAAGCAAGATAACCTGGCTTCAGAGTCCATGCACTGAACAGCAATCTACACTGCATCTACTTAGGAGGTGGATTTGCCAGAGAGAGCTTATGAAAGTCAAAGCAAGCTAGCAGGTCCTCTTTTATCTGCCAGGTACTGTTTTAGGCACAAAGGGTACCAAGGAAAATCAACCTTGGCTTTTGACCACAAAGAATACTCACTCAGTTCTCCAAAATGCAAATTGTTTTTAGCACTCTGAAACTAATGTTCAATGTGTATTTCAGTTATTTCTATAAGAGTGAATCATCAAGTCTGCGTCTCAGAATGAAGCTGTGTGGGGTTTGTATTTCAGCTCCCCTGTACTTTTATAGATAATTCAAGAGCTCAAGGGGCACGATTTCTAATAGTTGGAAAGCCCCAAGGAAACTCTTAATCCTGAGGTGATTTCCATTCTTCAGTCTCAAATTTCATGTTTAGGGAAATCCATGTGAAGTGACAGAGAGTAAGGCATTTTAGGCTGGAAGCATCTTGCTGAGGGTGGAAGGGCCCAGGACTTGACATCTGAAAGCAGGTCCTTCGCCTCACTAACTTCTGGACCTTGGTTAACTCCTCTTGATAAGCCGCACTTTCCTCTTCTGTAAGATGAACACATAGGGGCAAAAAGTATCTTAAAAGACTGTAGCACTAAGTAGGGTGTATAGCTGTGTGCTTGTGGCAATTTTGATTACATGAGGGAGTTCTTACTTAAAAAGTAATAAAGTGTTTCTGGAGGAAACTCCTGTAGTTGTATCTTTCCATAGGGAACATCTGAAGGTTTTTCAGGGACAATTAAACTCAATAAACAGGGATATTCAGTCTTGCTTTCATCAGTCCTGGTTGAATGACATTCTGGCTGCTACCACCAAGCCTTCAGAGAATCTCTTGCTGTAGCTATCAATCACAGATGTCCAGAGGGAAAAAAAGTGATGCATTTCTTTGGGGGGGGGGTGATTGTGGTGGGTGGAATATGGATGGGAAGGTGATATATAGATATAATATTGCAAAAGTCCTTTTCAAAGTTAGCCAGAAGGCATCTCTAAGCCTTATAAACACTTTCACATTCAGGGAGGTGAATTGCTTTAAGAAAGTACTACATCTTTAAAAAAATAAAAGATTATTGTCAGCCAGTGGAAACTTTTTCTTTATATAGCAACAGATTCAGCTGTAAACCAGGTAGGTATTTCTAAATGAATACAAGACGTATTAAATCAATACTTATGCTACCATTTTGTCAGGCACCAGAGAGACAGCTGTTATTAATATATGTCAATTTTCTGGTATCAACGCTTATAGTGTGCTAGGTACATACACAAGAAAGGGAATAATGGAGCAGCATAAGTGATAAGAAAGGGGAGAAAGAGAATTATAAGGGAAATAGGAAGGACAACTAAACCAGGGAAGGCTTCCCAGTGGAAGTAATATTTAAACTGCAAGGGAGAATATGAATATAAAATTCTCTAAGTATAAATTTTAGTGTCCTCTTTTTAAAGGTAAAGCAGTGAAGGCACCCAAAGGTTAAACGTTTAGGTTGTAGTAAGAGTGATACCTTGGAATCAAAGCAGCTGTTTGTATGTGTGTGTCTGTGCGTGTGTGTGTGTATGTGTAGACGTAGCAGAGAGAGGTAAAGATTGGGGTTGGGATTATTTTTTATTTTAAAGAAAGTGTTAGTTGCTCAGTCATGTCTGATTGTAGCCTGCCAGCCTCCTCTGTCCATGGAATTATCCAGGCAAGAATACTGAAGTGGGTTTCTATTCCCTTCTGCAGGAGATCTTCCCAACCCAGGGATTGAACCCAGGTCTCCCGCATTGCAGGCAGATTCTTTACCATCTAAGCCACCAGGGAAGCTCTATTTTAAAGAAGGACAGATTTAAATATATGGAAAGCTAATGGGAGATAATCAACTCCTGTTTGGCTGGAAGGGAAGGGTACCATTTCTCCTGGGAGGGACTGGCCTGGGTGTCACCCTGTCAGAACAATGTGTTGAATGCATGTGTAGTCAAGTGAATTTTAACCTATACTCGGGCTGGTTGAGCAGCTTTCAAAGTGTCCTAATCATAAATCCAAACTCCAGAAGCTATTGCTTTCAATATATTGTTCTCAAAACCTATAGCAGAGGGTTTGAAAATTAGCCTAAAATATGTGATGTGATTTAACCTAAAATAATTTTCATCAGCATAATGAGTAGTGTTTAAGACACGTAAGTGGCTGGAGAGCCTGTCCAGGCTCCACCATACACCTCTGATTTCACTGTAAAATTTTAGCAAGCCCAATGACATTGTATCTTTGTAACACTGCTTTTGTTTTCTTGACTTTTTGAAGGATTCTGTCACCTAATTTGACTATCTTTTAGTTGATCCAGTCATACAATATTTTTTAATGCTTAATTAAAACCTTCATTGCAGAACTGCTTAACATAATATGCAAAATCCAATACAAAATTAAAATGCAGGGCTACCTGATAAAAAGTAGAAATAAAATGCCACGAAGAATTAGACATGACTAAGCGACTGAACTGAACCACAATTTTTTAAAATTAGCCAAAAACCTAATTATAACAAGTCAAGAGTAAGACCTCAGAAGAAAAGAAAAAAAAAACCTTTTTATTTTTAGTATCTACAGTGATTTTTGGAGCCCAAGAAAAGAAAGTCTCTCACTGTTTCCATTGTTTGACCACCTATTTGCCATGAAGTGATGGGACCGGATGCCATTATCTTCATTTTTTGAATATTGAGTTTAAGCCAGCTTTTTCACTCTCCTCTTTCACTTTAATCTAGAGGCTTTTTAGTTCCTCTTTGCTTTCTGCCATAAGGGTGGTGTCATCTGCCTATCTGAAGCTATTGATATTTCTCCCTACAATCTTGATTCCAGCTTGTGCTTCATCCAGCCTGGCATTTCACAAGATCTACTCTGCATAGAAGTTAAAGAAGCAGGGTGACACTATACAGCCTTGACGTACTCCTTTCCCAATTTGGAACCAGTCTGTTGTTCCATGTCCAGTTCCAACTGTTGCTTCCTGACCTGCATACCGATTTCTCAGGAGGCAAGTCAGGTGGTCTGGTATTCCCATCTCTTTCAGAATTTTCCAGTTTGCTGTGATCCACACAATCAAAGGCTTTTGCGTAGTCAATGAAGCAGAAGTAGATGTTTTTCTGGAATTCTCTTGCTTTTTCTATGATCCAACAGATCATTGCCAATCTATGTTGGCAATTTGATCTCTGGTTCCTCTACCTTTTCTAAATCCAGCTTGGTCATCTGGAAGTTTTTGGTTCACATACTGTTGAAGCCTAGTTTCAGGAATATTGAGCATTACTTTGCTAGCGTGTGAGATGAGTGCGATTGTGAGATAGTTTGAACATTCTTTCTTTGCATTGCTTTTCTTTGGGATTGGAATGAAAACTGACCTTTTCCAGTCCTGCGGCCACTGCTGAGTTTTCCAAATTTGCTGACATATTGAGTGCAGCACTTGAGCAGAATCATCTTTTAGGACTGAAATTAGCTCAGCTGGAATTCCATTACCTCCACTAGCTTTGTTCGTAGTGATGCTTCCTAAGGCCCACTTGACTTCATATTCCAGGATGTCTGGCTCTAGGTGAGTGATCACACCATTGTGATTATCTGGGTCATGAGGAACTTTTTTGTATAGTTCTTCTGTGTATTCTTGCCACCTCTTCTAATATTGATATTAAGAATCAATATTCTTTTAGGTCCATACCATTCATGTCCTTTATTGTGCCCATTTGTGCATGAAATGTTCCCTTGGTATCTCTAATTTTCTTGAGAACTCTAGTCTTTCCCATTCTACTGTTCCCCTCTATTTCTTTGCATTGATCACATAGGAAGTCTTTCTTATCTCTATTTGCTATTCTTTGGAATTCTGCATTCAGATGGATATATCTTTCCTTTTCTCCTTTGCCTTTCTCTTTTCTTCTTTTCTCAGCTATTTGTAAGGCCTCCTCAGACAACTATTTTGCATATATTTTACTTGGGGATGGTATTGATCACCACCTCCTGTACAATGTTACGAACCATGTTCATACCTTTTCAGGCACTCTATCAGATCTAACCCCTAGAATATATGTTTCACTTCCACTGTGTAATTGTAAGAGATTTGATTTAGGTCATGCCTGAATGGTCTAGTGGTTTCCCCAACTTTCTTCAATTTAAGTCTGAATTTTGCAATAAGTTCATGATCTGAGCTACAGTCAGCTCCTGGTCTTGTGGTAAAATATACATAACCTGCATCTGCCATTAGGTTTGGTGTCATGCAGATAATGAAGAGGAACTAAAGAGTTTCTTAATGAAAGTGAACGATGAGAGTGAAAAAGCTGGCCTAAAATTCAACATTAAAAACATTAACATCATGGCATCCAATACCATCACTTCATGGCAAATATATGGGGATACAATGGAAACAGTGAGAGACTTTCTTTTCTTGGGCTCCAAAATCACTGTAGATGATGACTGCAGCCATGAAATTAAAAGACACTTGCTCCTTGGAAGAAAAACTATGAGAAACCTAGGCAGCAGAGATATCACTTTGCTGGCAAAGGTCCATATAGTCAAAGCTATGGTTTTTCCAGTAGTCATGTATGGATGTGAGAATTGGACCCTTAAGAAGGCTGAGGGCCGAAAAATTGATGCTTTCAAACTGTAGTGCTGGAGAAGACTCTTGAGAGTCCCTTGGACTGCAAGGAGATCAAACCACTCAGTCCTAAAGGAAATCAACCCTGAATATCCATTGGAAGGGCTGCTGCTGAATTTGAAGCTTCAATACTTTGGCCACCTGACGCTAAGAACTGACTTATTGGGAAAGACCCTGACTCTGGGAAAGATTGAAGGTAGAAGGATAAGGGGACAACAGAGGATGAGATGGTTGGATGGCATCACTGACTCAATAGACACTAGTCTGAGCAAGCTCTGGGAGAATGGACAGGGAAGCCTGGCATGCGACAGTCCATGGGGGCGCAAAGAGTCGGACACAAATGAGCGACTGAACAACAAGTACCTCATATTAATAGGGTCATATAGTATTTGTTTTTTGTAACTTGTTGATTTCACTTGGAATAATATCCTCAAGGTCCACCCATTTTATAGTATCTGTCAGAATCTCCTTCCTCTTTAAGGCTGAATAATATTTTACTGTATGTGTGTACCACATTCTGCTTATCCATTCATCTGTCAGTGGGGATCAATTCCAGGTTTTAGTCATTGTGACTAATTCCTTCATGAATGTCAGTGTACATATTCACATTTTTTCAAAACCCTGCTTTCAATTATTTGGGGTATGTACCCAGAAGTGGAGTTGCTAGATCGTACGGCAATCCTCTATTTTTCATTTTTTGAGGAACTGCTGTACCGTTTTCCATTGTGGTTATACCATTTAACATTCTCACTAACAGTACACAAGGCTTCCAATTTCATCACATCTTTGCCAACACCTATTATTTTCTGTTTTGTTTTGGTTTTTTCTTTTGAGTAGCTATCCAAACAGGGATGTGAAGTGATATCTCATTGTGGTTTTGACTTGCATTTCTCTAATGATTAGTGATATTGAGCATTTTATCATGTGCTTACTGGCTATTTACATATCTTCTTTGACGAAATATCTAATCAAGACCTTTGTTCATTTTTGAATCAGGTTGTTTCTTTCTGTTGTTGCTGAGTTTTAAGAGTCCTCTATACATTCTGGATGTATAATCTATCAGATATATGACTTGCATATTTTCTCCCATTCTGTAGTTTTCCTTTTATACTATTTATATTTTTTGATAAACAATCTTTAAAATAGTTTCATGAAGTCCAAATGATCTATTTTTTCTTTTCTTGCCTGTGTCAAATCCAAGAAATTATTGCCAAATCTGATGTCATGATGTTTTCTTCTAAGAGTTTTATATTTTATATTTAGAGCTTTGATCCATTGAGAATTAATTTTTTGATGTATATGATGTTTGGCAAGGGTCCAACTTCATTCTTGCACATGTGGATATTCAATTTTCCTAACATCATTTGTTGAAAAGACTGTCCTCTCTCCATTGAATTGTCTTGGCATCTTTGTCAAAAGTCATTTTCTAATAAACGTGAGTGTTTATTTCTGGAATTTTTATTCTATCACATTGGTCTATATGTCTATTTTTATGCCAGTACTATACCTGTCTCTTATACACATCTAGATGTGTATAAGAGACAGCCATTGTGATTATCTGGGTCATGAAGATCTTTTTTGTACAGTTCTTCTGTGTATTCTTGCCACCTCTTAATATCTTATGCTTCTGTTA
>SJYX01006151.1:218212-300288 GCA_006410675.1 Oreotragus oreotragus | reverse complement strand
GACTGTTAGTGACCCCATGGGCTGCAGCCCACCAGGCTACTCCGTCCATTGGATTTTCCAGGCAAGAGTACTGGGGTGGGGTGCCATTGCCTTCCCTGCAGTTCTAATGAGGTGGACGAAATTGGAGCCTATTATACAGAGTGAAGTAAGCCATAAAGAAAAACACCAATACAGTATACTAACGCATATATATGGAATTTAGAAAGATGGTAACGATAACCCTGTATGTGAGACAGCAAAAGAGACACAGATGTATAGAACAGTCTTTTGGACTCTGTGGGAGAGGGAGAGGGTGGGATGATTTGGGAGAATGGCATTGAAACATGTATAATATCATATATGAAGTGAGTCGCCAGCCCAGGTTCAGTGCATGATAATGGATGCTTGGGGCTGGTGCACTGAGACGACCCAGAAGGATGGTATGGGGAGGGAGGAGGGTGGGGGGTTCAGGATGGGGAACATGTGTACACCCGTGGCGGATTCATATTGATGTATGACAAAATCAATACAATATTGTAAAGTAAGAAATAATAATAATAAAGAAACGATAAATGGTTAAAAAAATAAAGTCTTTGTCTAGTAGGTTTGCCATTAAGTCTTTTTCAAAGACAGTTCCTGTTAATGCAGTTCTCCCTTTGAATCATACTTTATTGTTCTTTGTATGCTTTGTGGTTTTTTTTTCTTGAAAGCAAGACTTTTGAATATAATAATGTGATGACTTCAGAAATCAAATTCTCCCCCTTCCCCAATGTTTGTTGTACTTTATTATTTTTGTTTACTTATTTTTTGCTGTTACAGGCCGTGCCCATGTAGAGGACAAGCCTGAGGTGTAAACTTAAGCCTTCTTAGGTATTTTCTGAGCCTTTTTCTATGGATACCCAGTCACTTACTAATTTTCCCCATTCACCCAGTTGTTTTTGAATGTTCTAGTCTTTAACATATGGCTCTCAAAAAAGAAAAAAAGTAGGAAAATGGAAAACAAGAAAAAAGACACTGACCCTTTAAATCTCCTGGAACTGATTTCAGCCAGAGGGGGAAGACTTGCAACAATGGGAGGAGGTGTAACCAACAGTGACCCCCAACTTCTTTGTACCTCTGGAATCAGAAGCAGCACTCAGTGATCAGATCCCCAGTATTTGGAGAACAAGGTCCTTTTTGCCCACCCTGGCACTGGCAGGCTCTATGTAACTGCTCCAGGAACATGTACACAGATGCTCACCATGTGGCTGAGGGGTGAGGGATGGGTAGCTAAGAGCTGAAGTTGTTGAAAGAGTTGAAATTGACTAAATTAATCACAATTCACTGTCCATGGTTCCCCTGAAATTTACAAATGTTCAATGGACTCCAGAGGTCCAAAATATTTAGATCAGACAGATTCTGGTGATGCAATTATTATCTAGATAGGAAAACAGATTTCTGGTGGTTTCCCCTCTGCCATCTTCCCAGAATCCTCCATAAAGCATTTTTAATTTGTTTTTAACTGGCTTTTTAGGAATATAAAAATTATTTAAATAATTAGCCTCTATATTGTACAATGCTAGTTTTAAATAAAAATATAAAAGTATATAACTTATATGAAGAATCATTAAAGTTGCTCAATTTGTATTTTGTAGCAAATTATTGTACATGTATTTCATTATTAACAGAGCAATGGAAATACTGCACAAAAGTAACACGTGTTTTTATTTTACTTCTTAACATATACCCACTCTATTAATAGTATCTTCAACTTACTGATGAGTAAGACAGAACTAAAGAGCAAAGAAATATGAATTGCTCTGTCTTGCCTTTCCTTTCTATTGTCATCCTTTCCAGCACAAGAGATTGGCTAATACAGGGGAGTAACGTTAGGAAGAAAGGAAATGACAGGGTTCCTTTGCTGTTTATGTTTCTTAGAATGCTACCGCTGTCTTTCAAGCAAGTTTTGGCTCTAAGAGAAAGTGTCGTTTCTTAAGGCTGTCAGAGTACTGCTCACCCAGCCATAGATGGAATGTGCTTACCTTGTACTCACTAAATCTCACTGAACTCCAAAGCATAGTGGTTGCATGAGAGTTGTGTGCTCACTGGGCATCACAAACACTATTTGTGAATCGGGGCACAAGGAACAGTGGGAGACACACACTGCATGTGTCTCCTCTACTCACCATGGGCTCCATTATCCAATTCGCTTTTACCTTCTTTCCAACACCTTGTACCTTAGCCAGTCTCTCTCTTCTCTCCTTATTAGAGGCTGGTTTATATAAAAAATCCCAGGAATCTCATAAGGAGAAGTCCTAGATCTAAACCTTCTCCTCAAATTTATGGTGGATTAGTATGGATCAAGTGACACTGATTGAGTTTGCCTCCAGATATCTTGAACCATTCACCAGGTCAGAGATGGAAATAGTGGTAAGGAGAGATTGTATATTTATTGCTAATAAAGTTTGGTGGATATTAAAGCAAATAATTGGAAAAATTGAGAGTTCAGTTATACTGTTGGCTTCAAATAATACCAGTTTTATAATTCAAAATCCACTCTGTTCAGCCACTAGGAGGTGTCTCAGGTTTGAAATGATAATAAATATCCTGAAAAACAACAGATTTTCCATAGTACCAAGCGCATTTAACTAGAAGAAAGGATATGGGATAGAAAAACTAGAGTCCGATCGGCCACAGCATGGGTGGGGGGTGTTCCAACTAGATATAGTTTCCAAATATCCCCAAACTCTCCTCATTTGGGAGAGCTGGGAATGTGGTCACAAGACCACAGATTGATTAAACATGGACCACTTCAGCCTGGAAAAGCCTTCAGCTCTGGGTCTCTTGAGTTTTTATATCGGGCTCCAAAGCAATTGATTCCATTAGTAGCAGCTATAATTACTGGACACACAATCTCAGCATTAACAACTTCAACCAATTTTGATTTTTCTGGATATAGTGCAGATAGTCTCATATAAAAAAGATAGGGTTATATATATATATATATGTATATGTATGTATATATATGTGATTAACCTTGCCTTTTTCCCCAGCTCCTAGGAGGCGACCTCTGAGTCCCTGGAAACTTGGAATGTCCTGTCTGTTTAACTGGAGGTCTTAGGCCATTGCTGGTGATCTATGCCAACAATATGATTTATTGCAGGGGCCTTGGGCCACATGGCACCAGCCTGGACTATGAGGGGGCAGAGTCATGTCTATGTATTCAATTTTATATGAGTATAAAAATTTCTGAACCCCTTACCAAATATCAGTTATACAATACAATGCTATGAGTGGCAGTCACTACATTATACATTAGATCCTCAGACATTATTTATCTTACAAGTTCATATCCTCTTATCAACCTCTGCCTATAACAGTGTGCATAATTGAAATTTTTTGAGAGTAGAACTTAAGTGTTCTCACCAAAACAAACAAACAAACATGAAACAAAAACGTAAGGGCTTCCCCGGTGGCTCAGTGGTAAAGAATCTACCTGCCAACGCAGGAGTCGTGGGTTAGACCCCTGATCCGGGAAGGTCCCTCTTGCTGAGCAGCTACTAAGCCCATGTGCCACATTACTGAGCCTGCACTCAGGAGCCTGGGCGCTGCAACTCCTAAACCCACGTGCCACAACTACTGAAGTCCGCAAGCCCCAGGGCCCATGCTCCACAGAGAAGCCCCTGCGACGAGAAGCCCACTCACCACAAGCACAGGGCAGCCCCGCTCGTCCCAAGCAGAGAAAAGCCAGCACAGCAACAAAGACCCAGCACAGCCATAAATAAATACATAAAATTATATTACATTTTTGAGGCACTGGATGTGTTAAGTAACTAGACGGGAAGAATTCTTCCATTAATCACAACGTATGCTTTAAATTCCTTATAGTTTTGTCAACTGCATCTCAGTAAAGCTGAAAAAGCAGCAAACAAATCCAAGACTTGGGAGGCTCCCCTGCCTGGCAGCGTTCTGTATGTACTGTCACACATCATTGCTGGGAGAAGCAGCCTGTCCAGAGACTCCACTGGCGGAGGAGACCTGGAAGCTCATGCTTGGAACTGTCCATCCTGGAACCTGCTCTCTGTGCCCCTTTCTTTGGCTGATTCTACTAAAATAAACTGTAGCCTTGAGTATAACAGCCATTCTGAGTTCTGTGAGTCCTTCTAGCAGATCCTTGCGTGGAGTTTCCTCGGGGAAACTCCAGAATTCACAATATACTCTTGGGACTCTCCTAAGTTAATGTTTCCAGGAATTCCAGAGGTTAGAGGAAAGATCACAGATGGGCTGTTAGCCATTTCCTTCCTTACACGTGTTAGCAGCAATCATCAGAGGAGTGTAGCACTGAGGCAGTGCACACTGAGAAACTATACCCAAGGCTGTGTTGGTCTACGCTGGATAAGACATAGAACTCTAGGCATAATTAATTTAAACGCTGGGCTGGAGGAAGCACAAACTGGAATCACGATTGCCGGGAGAAATATCAATAACCTCAGATATGCAGATGACACCACCCTATGGCAGAAAGGGAAGAAGAACTAAAGAGCCTCTTGATGAAAGTGAAAGAGAGAGTGAGAAAGTTGGCTTAAAGCTCAACATGCAGAAAATGAAGATCATGGCATCTGGTCCCATCACTTCATGGCAAATAGATGGGGAAACAGTAGCGGATTTTATTTTGGGGGGCTCCAAAATCACTGCAGATGGTGATTGCAACCATGAAATTAAAAGATGCTTACTCCTTGGAAGGAAAGTTACTCCAACCTAGACAGCATATTAAAAAGCAGAGACATTACTTTACCAACAAAAGTCCATCTAGTCAAGGCTATGGTTTTTCCAGTGGTCATGTATGGATGTGACAGTTGGACTGTGAAGAAGGCTGAGTGCTGAAGAATTGATGCTTTTGAGCTGTGGTGTTGGAGAAGAATACTCTTGAGAGTCCCTTGTACTGCAAGGAGATCCAACCAGTCCATCCTAAAGGAGATCAGTCCTGGGTGTTCATTGGAAGGACTGAGGTTGAAGCTGAAACTCCAATACTTTGGCCACCTGATGTGAAGGGCTGAATCATTGGAAAAGACCTTGATGATGGGAAAGATTGAGGGCAGGAGGAGAAGGGGATGACAGAGGATGAGCTGGTTGGATGGCATCACTGACTCAATGGACGTGGGTTTGGGTGAACTCCAGGAGTTGGTGATGGACAGGGAGACCTGGCGTGCTGCGGTTCATGGGGTCACAAAGAGTAGGACATGACTGAGCAACTGAACTGAAATAAAGAAAAAAAAGACATGAAAGATGAACACAAAGTGTCAAAAGATAAGGACACTGATATTCAGTTTCTCTTTAGCTTAGTTTTCCTATTTGCAAAGTAAAAGGGAAAGTCGTATTACATAGAAAATGAAGACAGGTTTACAGANACCTGGCGTGCTGCGGTTCATGGGGTCACAAAGAGTAGGACATGACTGAGCAACTGAACTGAAATAAAGAAAAAAAAGACATGAAAGATGAACACAAAGTGTCAAAAGATAAGGACACTGATATTCAGTTTCTCTTTAGCTTAGTTTTCCTATTTGCAAAGTAAAAGGGAAAGTCGTATTACATAGAAAATGAAGACAGGTTTACAGACTTAAAGAGGTAAGACCTTGCTTTTTTCAAAATGTCTAGCTTTTTTGTTCTGCCATAAAGGCTGGCCATTTCAAATACTTGGAACAAGGACTAAAAGCCTAGTTTTTATTATGCTCTCCTCTTAGAGGAGTGCATTATATATCGACTTAAAAATAAAATATGTAATTGATGTGTGCTTTATTTCTATGTCCCTAGAACTGCCATATTCCAAACTAGTTTCTTCTTATATGTTTGCTAATTTTCATGTTAATAACAAGACTTCCATGGCATTTATGAACCTGTAAATTATAACTCTATTTAGAAAGCCTTGCCTTCAATTAGCCTTAAAGACAATTAAAGACCCATCTCTCATTGCTTCCTTTTCTAAACAATGCTTTCTGATGTTAATTGTCTACATTTTTGTTCTAATTTACTAACAGTAAAAGTTTATCTGTGATGCTGGTCTCACTTGGTCTACCCTTATGCAGCTAAGAGGTAGTATGTTTACAGTCTGAAAATTCACATCATCTTATGGATAGACTTCCCTCATAGCTCAGGTGGTAGAGAATCCGCCTGCAATGCGGGAGACTGCGGTTCAAGTCCTGGGGCAGGTAGGTCCTCTGGAGAAGGAATAGGCTACCCACTCCAGGATTCTTGGGCTTCCCTGTGGCTTGGCTGGTAAAGAATCCACCTGCAACGTGGGAGTGAAGTGAAGTGAAGTCACTCAGTCGTGTCCGACTCTTTGCGACCCCATGGTCTATAGTCCACCAGGCTCCTTGGTCCAGGGGATTTTCCAGGCATGAATACTGGAGTGGGTTGCCATTCCCTTCTCCAGGGGATCTTCCCAACCCAGGGATCGAACCCAAGTCTACCACATTGTAAACAGACGCTTTACCATCTGAGCCACCAGGGAAGCCTGCAATGCGGGAGACTGCGGTTCAAGTCTTGGGGCAGGTAGATCCTCTGGAGAAGGGACAGGCTACCCACTCCAGTATTCTTTGGCTTCCCTTGTGGCTCAGCTGGTAAAGAGTCCACCTGCAATGTGAGAGACCTGGGTTTGAGCCTTAGGTTGAGAAGATCCCCTGGAGACGGAAGAATCTACCCACTCCAGTATTCTGGCCTGGAGAATTCCAAGAGGTCGCAAAGAGTTGGACATGACTGAGTGACTTTCACTTTCACTTATGGATAATAAGAAGAAAATATGAAAGAAATCTTCTCTTTGTGGAACCCTAGGAAGTTGTAGGAAAAATTCATGTAAATTTAACAACTTGGCAAAAAGTGATCCGTTTTTGTTTGTTTGTTTCTTTAATGGCAAAGGCTAGAGCATTCACATTTAGCATTTATTTTTTATATCTAAAACCTATATTCCGTAATGGCTAAGACTCATAAATTAATATTAATGAATCGCTTCTATGACCTGTTAGCTCAATTAGCTCAGCTGCTTCAAGGTGCCACGGATGGAGCCAAGGTTATGGAGGTGATAACAATCATCAGGTCGAGAGAGATGATGGCTACAAAGGGCTTTTACAAGTGGTAACCCATTTGGTCCTCACAATACTCTGTGAGATCCTTAAGACAAGCATTATTTATATTGCTCCTTTATGAAAAAAGTAAACAGATTCAAAAAGGTTAACTGACTTATTTAAGGTCACACAATTAATAAGTGGTGGTAAAAACATGACTCTCGTTTCTGACACTGATGTTCTTACCATCCATGAACACTGCTTCACCTCGGTTTTGTTAATTGTTTCCCTGTAAGTAAGAAAATGGCCATGACATTCATTAGCCTGTTAATCACACCTGCATTCAGAACACCCTGACTTCTGGGCTGAGATCATGACAGGTCATCTCCTAACTTGCAAATAAATTACAGGCAGAATTATAATGAAAGGCAAGAATTAACAATAGCTTAAAAAACAAAGACAGGACTCAAATGCATATGACAGACATGGATAGGCATTTTCAACAACTTTAAAATCTTGCAGCATTTTGAGGAAGAAGCTTTCCCAGTAGCCTGCATGCAATCTATTCTCTGAACCAGAATAGCAGCTGGAAATGAAAAGGGGAGAAAGAGGTTTTGATTCATTTTTTTACAGTTTATTTTTATTTATTTATTTTTAAATTTTACTTTATTTTACTTTACAATAATGTATTGGTTTTGCCATACATCAGCATGAATCCACCACGGGTGTACATGAGTTCCCAATCTTGAACTCCCCTCCTACCTCCCTCCCCATACCATCTCTCTGGGTCATCCCAGTGCACCAGCCCCAAGCATCCTGTATCCTGCATTGAACCATGTGTACATATACACAATGGAGTATCACTCAGCCATTAAAAAGAATACATTTGAATCATTTCTAATGAGGTAGATGAAACTGGAGCCTATTATACAGAGTGAAGTAAGCCAGAAAGAAAAACACCAATACAGTATACTAACACATATATACGGAATTTAGAAAGATGGTAACGATAATCCTGTATGCGAGACAGCAAGAGACACAGATGTATAGAACAGTCTTTTGGACTCTGTGGGAGAGGGAGAGGGTGGGATGATTTTGGAGAATGGCATTGAAACATGTATAATATCATGTAAGAAATAAATTGCCAGTACAGCTTACTTTTAAAAGCAACAGATATTACATTAATTAGACAGCTGAGCAACCATCCTCTACTGTCTTTTNGGACTCTGTGGGAGAGGGAGAGGGTGGGATGATTTTGGAGAATGGCATTGAAACATGTATAATATCATGTAAGAAATAAATTGCCAGTACAGCTTACTTTTAAAAGCAACAGATATTACATTAATTAGACAGCTGAGCAACCATCCTCTACTGTCTTTTGAGACAGCGGAGATTGCTTTCATCTAACACAGTGCCTCCTATGTAACAAAGCCAGAAGTAGGAAGCAATGCAGAGTGATATCTGTATCCTAGGAAGATGACATTTCAGGTACATGCGTGCAAGTTCAGTCGCTTCAGTCATGTCCAACTCTGTGACCCCGTGGACTATAGTCTGCCAGGCTCCTCTGCCCATGGGATTCTCCAGGTAAGAATATTAGCATGGGTTGCTGGGCCCTCCTCCAGGGGATCTTCCCCATCCAAGGATCAAACCAGGGGATTCCTTAAAGTGTGAGCCACCCGGGAAGTCCTGACCTTTCAGGTAAAGTTATATAAATTGAAGCAGGGAGGGTGGAGGAGTGGTGCTTGCAGGGAAAATACAATTTTTCAGGGACCCACCTAATTAAACTGTGGAGGGCTGCCTTAAGAAGTATGTTATCTCTCTGATAGTAAACACACTGAGAAGTAGGAGCAGAATGTCCCATTTCTGTGTCAGATGAAGGTTTCTGAGGTATGTTGGGGGGACGGTTCTTACCAGTACACAAGAGACAACAAGGTGGCCATGGACAACTCATGCTAGCAATATGTCTGCAAACCCTAGGCCTAGCTAGAGCTCCCTTCACATTAGAATGGAAACACTGAAAAGCGTGAGATAAGAATCGGATGAGATAAAAATAAACACATACACAGAACAACACTTTGAAAAAGTTTTAAAACGGAATCACAGGGTTAAAATTCTCACTGCAGTCATTAGAACAGAATCGAACCAAACAAACTGTATCAGCAGAGTAAGCAAAAAATTTCAAAATTTCTCTCGGAGAAGGAAGAGAACTAATTAAAATGATAAGTAATAATATACAAAGAAGAGAGAGAAAAGACCCCCTATGTTGATAAAAAGATGTTCTATAAAAAGAAACAAAGTAAATATACGAGACACTATAATCAAAGAAGAAACTCTTCTATGCAGGAAAGACTAGAATCTCTGNAGTCATGTCTATGTATTCAATTTTATATGAGTATAAAAATTTCTGAACCCCTTACCAAATATCAGTTATACAATACAATGCTATGAGTGGCAGTCACTACATTATACATTAGATCCTCAGACATTATTTATCTTAGAAGTTCATATCCTCTTATCAACCTCTGCCTATAACAGTGTGCATAATTGAAATTTTTTGAGAGTAGAACTTAAGTGTTCTCACCAAAACAAACAAACAAACATGAAACAAAAACGTAAGGGCTTCCCCGGTGGCTCAGTGGTAAAGAATCTACCTGCCAACGCAGGAGTCGTGGGTTAGACCCCTGATCCGGGAAGGTCCCTCTTGCTGAGCAGCTACTAAGCCCATGTGCCACATTACTGAGCCTGCACTCAGGAGCCTGGGCGCTGCAACTCCTGAACCCACGTGCCACAACTACTGAAGTCCGCAAGCCCCAGGGCCCATGCTCCACAGAGAAGCCCCTGCGACGAGAAGCCCACTCACCACAAGCACAGGGTAGCCCCGCTCGTCCCAAGCAGAGAAAAGCCAGCACAGCAACAAAGACCCAGCACAGCCATAAATAAATACATAAAATTATATTACATTTTTGAGGCACTGGATGTGTTAAGTAACTAGACGGGAAGAATTCTTCCATTAATCACAACGTATGCTTTAAATTCCTTATAGTTTTGTCAACTGCATCTCAGTAAAGCTGAAAAAGCAGCAAACAAATCCAAGACTTGGGAGGCTCCCCTGCCTGGCAGCGTTCTGTATGTACTGTCACACATCATTGCTGGGAGAAGCAGCCTGTCCAGAGACTCCACTGGCGGAGGAGACCTAGGAGCTCATGCTTGGAACTGTCCATCCTGGAACCTGCTCTCTGTGCCCCTTTCTTTGGCTGATTCTACTAAAATAAACTGTAGCCTTGAGTATAACAGCCATTCTGAGTTCTGTGAGTCCTTCTAGCAGATCCTTGCGTGGAGTTTCCTCGGGGAAACTCCAGAATTCACAATATACTCTTGGGACTCTCCTAAGTTAATGTTTCCAGGAATTCCAGAGGTTAGAGGAAAGATCACAGATGGGCTGTTAGCCATTTCCTTCCTTACACGTGTTAGCAGCAATCATCAGAGGAGTGTAGCACTGAGGCAGTGCACACTGAGAAACTATACCCAAGGCTGTGTTGGTCTACGCTGGATAAGACATAGAACTCTAGGCATAATTAATTTAAACGCTGGGCTGGAGGAAGCACAAACTGGAATCACGATTGCCGGGAGAAATATCAATAACCTCAGATATGCAGATGACACCACCCTATGGCAGAAAGGGAAGAAGAACTAAAGAGCCTCTTGATGAAAGTGAAAGAGAGAGTGAGAAAGTTGGCTTAAAGCTCAACATGCAGAAAATGAAGATCATGGCATCTGGTCCCATCACTTCATGGCAAATAGATGGGGAAACAGTAGCGGATTTTATTTTGGGGGGCTCCAAAATCACTGCAGATGGTGATTGCAACCATGAAATTAAAAGATGCTTACTCCTTGGAAGGAAAGTTACTCCAACCTAGACAGCATATTAAAAAGCAGAGACATTACTTTACCAACAAAAGTCCATCTAGTCAAGGCTATGGTTTTTCCAGTGGTCATGTATGGATGTGACAGTTGGACTGTGAAGAAGGCTGAGTGCTGAAGAATTGATGCTTTTGAGCTGTGGTGTTGGAGAAGAATACTCTTGAGAGTCCCTTGTACTGCAAGGAGATCCAACCAGTCCATCCTAAAGGAGATCAGTCCTGGGTGTTCATTGGAAGGACTGAGGTTGAAGCTGAAACTCCAATACTTTGGCCACCTGATGTGAAGGGCTGAATCATTGGAAAAGACCTTGATGATGGGAAAGATTGAGGGCAGGAGGAGAAGGGGATGACAGAGGATGAGCTGGTTGGATGGCATCACTGACTCAATGGACGTGGGTTTGGGTGAACTCCAGGAGTTGGTGATGGACAGGGAGACCTGGCGTGCTGCGGTTCATGGGGTCACAAAGAGTAGGACATGACTGAGCAACTGAACTGAAATAAAGAAAAAAAAGACATGAAAGATGAACACAAAGTGTCAAAAGATAAGGACATTGATATTCAGTTTCTCTTTAGCTTAGTTTTCCTATTTGCAAAGTAAAAGGGAAAGTCGTATTACATAGAAAATGAAGACAGGTTTACAGACTTAAAGAGGTAAGACCTTGCTTTTTTCAAAATGTCTAGCTTTTTTGTTCTGCCATAAAGGCTGGCCATTTCAAATACTTGGAACGAGGACTAAAAGCCTAGTTTTTATTATGCTCTCCTCTTAGAGGAGTGCATTATATATCGACTTAAAAATAAAATATGTAATTGATGTGTGCTTTATTTCTATGTCCCTAGAACTGCCATATTCCAAACTAGTTTCTTCTTATATGTTTGCTAATTTTCATGTTAATAACAAGACTTCCATGGCATTTATGAACCTGTAAATTATAACTCTATTTAGAAAGCCTTGCCTTCAATTAGCCTTAAAGACAATTAAAGACCCATCTCTCATTGCTTCCTTTTCTAAACAATGCTTTCTGATGTTAATTGTCTACATTTTTGTTCTAATTTACTAACAGTAAAAGTTTATCTGTGATGCTGGTCTCACTTGGTCTACCCTTATGCAGCTAAGAGGTAGTATGTTTACAGTCTGAAAATTCACATCATCTTATGGATAGACTTCCCTCATAGCTCAGGTGGTAGAGAATCCGCCTGCAATGCGGGAGACTGCGGTTCAAGTCCTGGGGCAGGTAGGTCCTCTGGAGAAGGAATAGGCTACCCACTCCAGGATTCTTGGGCTTCCCTGTGGCTTGGCTGGTAAAGAATCCACCTGCAACGTGGGAGTGAAGTGAAGTGAAGTCACTCAGTCGTGTCCGACTCTTTGCGACCCCATGGTCTATAGTCCACCAGGCTCCTTGGTCCAGGGGATTTTCCAGGCATGAATACTGGAGTGGGTTGCCATTCCCTTCTCCAGGGGATCTTCCCAACCCAGGGATCGAACCCAGGTCTCCCACATTGTAGACAGACGCTTTACCATCTGAGCCACCAGGGAAGCCTGCAATGCGGGAGACTGCGGTTCAAGTCTTGGGGCAGGTAGATCCTCTGGAGAAGGGACAGGCTACCCACTCCAGTATTCTTTGGCTTCCCTTGTGGCTCAGCTGGTAAAGAGTCCACCTGCAATGTGAGAGACCTGGGTTTGAGCCTTAGGTTGAGAAGATCCCCTGGAGACGGAAGAATCTACCCACTCCAGTATTCTGGCCTGGAGAATTCCAAGAGGTCGCAAAGAGTTGGACATGACTGAGTGACTTTCACTTTCACTTATGGATAATAAGAAGAAAATATGAAAGAAATCTTCTCTTTGTGGAACCCTAGGAAGTTGTAGGAAAAATTCATGTAAATTTAACAACTTGGCAAAAAGTGATCCGTTTTTGTTTGTTTGTTTCTTTAATGGCAAAGGCTAGAGCATTCACATTTAGCATTTATTTTTTATATCTAAAACCTATATTCCGTAATGGCTAAGACTCATAAATTAATATTAATGAATCGCTTCTATGACCTGTTAGCTCAATTAGCTCAGCTGCTTCAAGGTGCCACGGATGGAGCCAAGGTTATGGAGGTGATAACAATCATCAGGTCGAGAGAGATGATGGCTACAAAGGGCTTTTACAAGTGGTAACCCATTTGGTCCTCACAATACTCTGTGAGATCCTTAAGACAAGCATTATTTATATTGCTCCTTTATGAAAAAAGTAAACAGATTCAAAAAGGTTAACTGACTTATTTAAGGTCACACAATTAATAAGTGGTGGTAAAAACATGACTCTCTTTTCTGACACTGATGTTCTTACCATCCATGAACACTGCTTCACCTCGGTTTTGTTAATTGTTTCCCTGTAAGTAAGAAAATGGCCATGACATTCATTAGCCTGTTAATCACACCTGCATTCAGAACACCCTGACTTCTGGGCTGAGATCATGACAGGTCATCTCCTAACTTGCAAATAAATTACAGGCAGAATTATAATGAAAGGCAAGAATTAACAATAGCTTAAAAAACAAAGACAGGACTCAAATGCATATGACAGACATGGATAGGCATTTTCAACAACTTTAAAATCTTGCAGCATTTTGAGGAAGAAGCTTTCCCAGTAGCCTGCATGCAATCTATTCTCTGAACCAGAATAGCAGCTGGAAATGAAAAGGGGAGAAAGAGGTTTTGATTCATTTTTTTACAGTTTATTTTTATTTATTTATTTTTAAATTTTACTTTATTTTACTTTACAATAATGTATTGGTTTTGCCATACATCAGCATGAATCCACCACGGGTGTACATGAGTTCCCAATCTTGAACTCCCCTCCTACCTCCCTCCCCATACCATCTCTCTGGGTCATCCCAGTGCACCAGCCCCAAGCATCCTGTATCCTGCATTGAACCATGTGTACATATACACAATGGAGTATCACTCAGCCATTAAAAAGAATACATTTGAATCATTTCTAATGAGGTAGATGAAACTGGAGCCTATTATACAGAGTGAAGTAAGCCAGAAAGAAAAACATCAATACAGTATACTAACACATATATACGGAATTTAGAAAGATGGTAACGATAATCCTGTATGCGAGACAGCAAGAGACACAGATGTATAGAACAGTCTTTTGGACTCTGTGGGAGAGGGAGAGGGTGGGATGATTTTGGAGAATGGCATTGAAACATGTATAATATCATGTAAGAAATAAATTGCCAGTACAGCTTACTTTTAAAAGCAACAGATATTACATTAATTAGACAGCTGAGCAACCATCCTCTACTGTCTTTTGAGACAGCGGAGATTGCTTTCATCTAACACAGTGCCTCCTATGTAACAAAGCCAGAAGTAGGAAGCAATGCAGAGTGATATCTGTATCCTAGGAAGATGACATTTCAGGTACATGCGTGCAAGTTCAGTCGCTTCAGTCATGTCCAACTCTGTGACCCCGTGGACTATAGTCTGCCAGGCTCCTCTGCCCATGGGATTCTCCAGGTAAGAATATTAGCATGGGTTGCTGGGCCCTCCTCCAGGGGATCTTCCCCATCCAAGGATCAAACCAGGGGATTCCTTAAAGTGTGAGCCACCCGGGAAGTCCTGACCTTTCAGGTAAAGTTATATAAATTGAAGCAGGGAGGGTGGAGGAGTGGTGCTTGCAGGGAAAATACAATTTTTCAGGGACCCACCTAATTAAACTGTGGAGGGCTGCCTTAAGAAGTATGTTATCTCTCTGATAGTAAACACACTGAGAAGTAGGAGCAGAATGTCCCATTTCTGTGTCAGATGAAGGTTTCTGAGGTATGTTGGGGGGACGGTTCTTACCAGTACACAAGAGACAACAAGGTGGCCATGGACAACTCATGCTAGCAATATGTCTGCAAACCCTAGGCCTAGCTAGAGCTCCCTTCACATTAGAATGGAAACACTGAAAAGCGTGAGATAAGAATCGGATGAGATAAAAATAAACACATACACAGAACAACACTTTGAAAAAGTTTTAAAACGGAATCACAGGGTTAAAATTCTCACTGCAGTCATTAGAACAGAATCGAACCAAACAAACTGTATCAGCAGAGTAAGCAAAAAATTTCAAAATTTCTCTCGGAGAAGGAAGAGAACTAATTAAAATGATAAGTAATAATATACAAAGAAGAGAGAGAAAAGACCCCCTATGTTGATAAAAAGATGTTCTATAAAAAGAAACAAAGTAAATATACGAGACACTATAATCAAAGAAGAAACTCTTCTATGCAGGAAAGACTAGAATCTCTGATGTCCCAGGAAAAATGAATAAAATGCGTTGTGTGTTTAGCGTTCAGTCACTCAGTTGTGTCCGACTCTTTGTGACCCCATGGGCTGTAGCCCGCCAGGCTCCTCTGCCTATGGGATTCTCCAGGCAAGAACCCTGGAGTGGGTTGCCCTTTCCTCCTCCAGGGGATCTTCCCATCCCAGGGATCGAACCTGGGTCTCCTGTGTCTCCTGCACTGGCAGCCAGCTTCTTTATCACTGGCACCACCAGGGACTATAAAGTGTAGGAGGCTCTTTCAAATATTAAATTCCAGTAGAGAATAGAATGACATCTATTGAGATCTGAGATGAAAAGCTTGGGAACACAGAATTCCAAACCAAGCCATGCTATCATCCTTGAGTCACAGTAACAGGAAACATTTTTGTATGTGCCCAAGCGCCAAAAAATATAGCACACATGCTTCTCTCATGAATGAAAGAAACAAAACCAAATCTCAGTGATGGACAAGATTTTAATCATGATCAAAGTCTCTAAAATGGGGAAGTACTTACAAATGAGTTAGTACTGAGCAATGAAACCAGTTACAAATATGGGAAGAACATTTTAAAGTGTCTTCAGAAAATTCCAAAATTTAAAGTGAAAACTCAAAAATATGCTTGTAATTAAAACTTGATGTGGTTGAAAATTCATAATCAAGGTGTACAATCTTGGACATAAGTAACAAAAGAATAGAAAATAGAAATAGGAGATGGGTGTGTAATAAGGGAAATGAATGCACGTTAAATTCCTGATTTTAAAACGATGACACAAAATGTATTGCTTTACTCAACTCTCATAGTTAAATATAGGGTCAAATGGGTTCTTTCCTGTTTGAAATATTTAAAATAATTATTTGTCTAATGAAAAGTAGGCTAGCTACCTTCTGAATCTTTGGAGAAAATGAAAGCAAATTAAACTTGAAATGTTTGGGAGTTCCTGTAAAAAAATAAATAAATACAAAAAAATAATAATAATAAACTAAAAAAAAAATAAACTTGAAATGCCAAAGTTTTCCTAGACTGTTGAATATGAAAAAATAATTTGTTTTCTTAAAACTTTAAACTGTGTTTCATGGAGTCCTCGGTGCTCCCAGGACTATGGGTAGTATTGGAGGGAGCTGAAGAGGACGTGCGGCTTGATCCCCTGCCATTGCCTGATTAAGCAGCTAAGGCTTATGTGGTTTACACATGGGGATTCTGAGTTAGATATCTGTCGTTCTAGGGGTGAAAATGCTTGGGAAACATGCTCAACAGGACAGTTAGACTGAGTTCCCACTGGCCAGATGAACAGATGACAAGGCGGGCTTCCTGCAGGTTAGACCTGTGTGGTGACACAGGGCCTCGGGCTCAGCAGGTCCTTGTGTTTGGGCTTTAAAGGTCTCTGGTCACCATCTGAAAATCCTTAATCATTTTATCTTTGTATGCCGTCGCTGAAGTCAATAGAACAATGAAGCACGTATTGAGGGCTGAGAGCCTCAGCTCACAGCTGGTCCCGCTCACAGGCAGCCCTGATTCCCACACCTCCTGCCTTCCCTGGATTCCTGCCCCACAGCACCCATCTCCCCATTTCTTTCATTCCCTTTTTCTGCCCAGGAATCACTGCTGCCCTCTGCCTTCTCCTGGGGCCTGAACCGGATGTGGGGAGGACCCTGATGGGAGAGGTGCACTGCAGCATCTCAGGGTAGACTTGAAAGTGGCTAGTCCCCGCCATGGGCAATAGTGCTTCCGTATGTTCTTCCAGCTGGCCACTAGGCAAAGAAGAGCTTTCCCCCTCTCCATCCTGACTACCCAGCTGCTGAGGCTGTTTTTAGCTATCTCCAGTTCACCAGGGCGTCCAGAGGGTTGCAAAGAGTCAGACACGACTGAGCAACTGAAGGACAGCAACGAGAAAGTTCAGTTGGGGTGTCAGGTCACAGGAAGCGGGAAGATCGATCTCCCTGCCTTCAGCAGGGACGTGGTGCTGTGCAGTGGTGGATCTGGGGAGAGGAAGCCCTGCCACTGGTGGGCTGTGCACCCAAAATCACAAGGAATTTGTGAGTGTCTGTACCCAATGAGTATCCCCAGGGACTACCCTGGCAGTCCAGTTTTTAAGACGGGGCTTCCAATTCAGGGTCTGCAGGTTCGACTGGCGGTGGGAGAACTAAGATCTCATGTGCCACGAAGCATGGTCAACGAAAAAGAAAACAACAAAAAGCAATGAGCGTTCCCATGCCAAGAGTTCATCATTAAATAGCAAATAAAAATGGGGCTTCTCAGGTGGCACTAGTGGTAAAGAACTGGCCTGCCAATGCAGGAGACATGAGAGACACGGGTTCAATCCTTGGGTCGGGAAGATCCACTGGAGAAGGAAGTGGCAACCCACTCCCGTATTCTTGCCTGGAGAACCCCATGGACAGAGGAGCCTGGCAGGTTACAGTCCATGGGGCTGCAAAGAGTCAGACATGACCGAAGCAACTTAACATGCACACATGCATGTAAACATAGCAAATAAAATATATAGCCCTGACCTGTTGAGACAAACTCAGAAAGAGAAGAAAAAGCTCTGTATTTAGTACCTTTAATGGCATTGTTTTCCTGTCTTTTGAACAATGACCACACGTTTTCATTTCACACTGGACGCTTGAAAATCATGTAGCTGGTCCTGTGTAGAGGTTTTCCTTTCAGGCTTACTGTGTTGACCATTTCACAATGTATTCAGTGTCAATTCATTATGCTGTACATCTGAAACTAATATAGTGTTGCAAGTTAATTAAACTTTAAAAAAGTGATAACTCATTGCAAGGTGAAGACTTAAAAATAAGCAAGAAAAGACGACCCAGCACTACTGCTCACTGCTACTAAGAATTTTATTGTAGTGCTAATAAACATCACTCTCAGTTATATATTCTCAGAACTGAACTGTGGTTCAAATCATAGAAGAGTAAAGTAGAAGAATAAAAAGTTAAAATATTAACTTCAAAGATCATACAATATGTAGGTGAAAGACTCGGTGTTTGGATTTTGGCTTAACTGATGACAAAGCTCATGCTTTCCCAACAGTTTTCCACATGCTTAATCACTTAGTCATGTGTAGCTCTTTGCATCCTCATGGACTGTAACCCACCGGGCCCCTCTGTCCATGGAATTCTCCAGGCAAGAATACTGGAATGGGTGGCCATTCCCTTCCCCAGGGTATCTTCCTGACCCAGGGATTAAACCTGGGTCTCCTGCACTGCAGGCAGATTCTTTATGGTGTCACCAAAGCGAAAGTATAAGAAGTCTCTGAAATAAGGAAGAGACTCACAGACACAGAATAAACTTATGGCTGCGAGGTGAAAGGGACAGTTAGGGAGTCCGGGATGGACATGTACACACTGCTATATTTAAAATGGATAAGCAACAAGGAACTACTAGTTCCCAAAGGTATAGCATACGGAACTCTGCTGATACTATGTGGCAGCCTGGATGGGAGGGGACTTTCAGGGAGAATGGATACATGCATTTGTATGACTGAGTTCCTTAGCTGTTCACCTGCAACTATCACGTCGTTAATTGGCTGTTCAGTTCAGTCGCTCAGTCATGTCCGACTCTTTGCGACCCCATGAATCGCAGCATGCCAGGCCTCCCTGTCCATCACCAACTCCCGGAGTTCACTCAGACTCACGTCCATCGAGTCCGTGATGCCAGCCATCTCATCCTCTGTCGTCCCCTTCTCCTCCTGCCCCCAATCCCTCCCAGCATCAGAGTCTTTTCCAATGAGTCAGCTCTTCGCATGAGGTGGCCAAAGTACTGGAGTTTCAGCTTTAGCATCATTCCTTCCAAAGAAATCCCAGGGCTGATCTCCTTCAGAATGGACTGGTTCTACTCCAATACAAAATAAAAAGTTAAAAAAAAGAAAAAAAAAACTGGTCAAAAAAATGCTAGGATAACAACAAAAAAAGTTGCTGAAATGAGAAATTGTCACATTCAGTGTTTCAAGGAATCAGTGAAATAAGAATTGAAAGGGGATCTCACTATTTGAAGAGTAAGGAATTCCAGCAACACGGTGAGCTCAGCTAATGTAGTCAAGCCCTTCATACATTAGAAATAAGTAGAGATGATGGAGAATCAGAAATATTTTTAATACAAAGCTGAGCTCAAAAGGAAAAAAGGGGGAAAGAAATCCAAAATACCAAAAAGAAGATCGACTCCAAATTCCTTATGGAATGTAGAAATTAATATCGCACTGGGAGTTTGAGTATTCAAACCCATATTGGCTGTGGGATTGAAACCTGGGTTTTTAATATCCATGCAGTCCAAGAGACAGAGTTTTAAGCAGGAAGAGCCTCAAAGTGCTGCCTTAAAAGTTGCTGAAATGAGAAATTGCGACTCTTTGCGACCCCATGTATGAGCTCATGTATGAGCTTCCCTGGAGCCACAGGGGTACAAAGTCTGCCTGCTAGTACAGGAGACACTGATTTGATTCCTGGGTGGGGAAGATCCCCTGGAGAAGGAAATGGCAACCCACTCCAGTGTCCTTGCCTGAGAAATCCCATGGACAAAGAAGCCTGCAGGGCTACAGCCCATGGATTTGCAGAGAGTCAGGCAGGATCTAGCAACTAAACAACAAACAGAAAGGCTGTATGGGTTGGGAAGGCAATTAAGGAAGTCTGTTCCTTAGAGCAATGAAGGAAAGATAAATTGTCAGTCCTGAGAACATCTGGATATATGCTTCCTGCATGGGTGAGAATTAAAAACAACAACAACAACAACAACGTGATCCAGAAATATTAGCATCTCCCAGTCAGACACTTACAACCCCAACAGTTAAAACAACTTTTAAAGAAGAGCCAACAATGAAAAACTGCACATTTTATATTGAAGTGCATCATTAGAATGGAGTCTATAGGTCAGTCATCAACTGAATTATCACTCTAAGAAACAGGGCAAATAAAATAATTGGAAACAGATTACCAAGAAAACTTATTAAAAATGCCTAAAGAGGTTAAAAGAAAGGAAAAAAATTAAGGAATAAAGGGAAAGGCAGATAAGTATGAAACAATTAAATAGAATCAAATAAAATATCTAAAAAGGAAATAGATAGTCATTAAATTTTTATAACAATGTTAATAGCTTTACTAGATATAATTTACATATTAGGAAATTCATCCATTGTAAGGACACAGTGCAATAATTTTTACAACTATTACTGCAATTTTGTTTTAGATCATGCTCATTACCTCAAATAGTCTTCGAATTTTAAAAATGACAGGAAGTTAAATGAAACTCCAGAAAAAAACACAATGTATATAAGTGGTCGTAGGCAAACGAGTGTTGCCTGTGGTCAAGGGTTGGGAGGATTGAATGAGGTAAGTATAGAAGAACTTTCTAGAATGATGAAATGTTCTATATCTTGGTTGCAGTGGAAGTTATGATATATATAAGATGGCATATATAATCTCATGGAAATATACACTTAACTAAGAAGCTGTCTTAGTTTTTTCAGGATGCTGTAACAAAATACCACCGTTCAGGTGGCTGGTAAACACCAGAAACTTGTTTCTCACAATTCTGAAGACTGGAAATCCCAGATGGGGGTGCCAGCATGGCTAGGTGAGGGTAATGTGGGGGACTGCAGAATTCTTGCTGTGTGTGTACCTGGCTGAAGGGGCCGGAGAGCTCTCTGAGGTCTCTTTTATAAAGACTGATTCCATCAGAAGGCTTCCATCTCATGTCCTAATTAACCACCTTTCAAAGGTCCCACCTTTACCCACCCTTAGATTAGGGACTAGATTTCAATATTATGAATTCAGTCTACATAGCAAGGGTTTTCCAGAATAAAAGAAAAAGAAATGTTCTCAGCTTAAAGAAATGCTTGTATGTATGCTCAGTCGCTAAGTTGTGTCCAGCTCTTTGTGACCCCTGTGGACTGTAGCCTGCCAGACTCCTCTGTCCATGGGATTTCCAAGCCAAGAATACTGGAGTGGGTTGCCATTTCCTTCTCCAGGGGATCTTCCTCATCCAGGGATTGAACCTGCATCTCCTGTATTGGCAGGCAGATTCTTTACCACTGAACCAGCTGATAAAGAAATGAAATAAGCACTAAAATGGATAAAGAGAAACAAATCCACAATTGTGGCATGATGAAAGGGCAGAATACCAAATACCAAGACCTAAAAGCAAGATTAAAAGAAGAAAGATTACTTTCAAAGGAATACAACTTGATTGATAGTGAGCTTGTCTTCAGCAACAATAGGAACCAGAAGAAATAAAATACTATCTTCAAAATAATAAATAGTATCTGTCAACCTAGATTTCTACATTTAGCTAAACCATCAATCAGGAGCAAGGAACAGAAAGGCATTTTCAGATGAAAACAGAAAGGCTCTGATGCTGGGAAAGATTGAAGGCAGGAGGAGAAGCGGACAACAGAGGATGAGGTGATTGGTTGGCATCACCGACTCAATGGACAGGAGTTTATTCTCCATAAACTGAAGAATGCCCTTTGGAAATTGGAGCCTTTGCATAGCTAAAGGGAATTGATGATTTTCCCAGGGCTGATTCAATAGAGGTGATGGTTGGAAATGTATAGCAATCGTTCCAACGTGAGCAGGAGAAAGAAAGTCAGGAGAATTCAGAAAACTAAGGCTTGTGCCTCTTCTGTGTCTTTAGTAGTACATTGGGTAAATATGTTATTGAGGGAGAGAAGTGTGTCACTGTGGACTAGGCAGTGAAGATCAGGATACTTGTGATCTAATTAACACAAGACAAAGAATTATTGAAGAAATGTTGATTGTCCAGCTGAGAATAGAAACCATATAGTCATTATCATGAATCCATAACAAACTATTTGTGGAGAAATATATTGCTCCTTTGGTTTGACGGAGAGTAAAATTTTAGAAAGATGTTAATAGCTGCTTGGGGATAGCATTTTTTATCTCCATCTTTTAAGAGATCTTTTAAAATGATCATCCATCATGGCAAGCAAGATTTTTCAACAGGTATATGTGTCAGAATGAAGGAGATAAGGAAAAGGGCAAAAGGGAGTTGTCAGACATATTCATTTTCTTGCCATTCCATTAAAGGTGTTTCTTCTCAAAACACTTGAATATACTCTGGGTAGAAGAATTTTAAAGAAATATCTTTTAATATATAGAAATGTGAGATTTTTTTGTGTAAGAAGACAGTGTTTTGGGGACAGCAGTGAGCACAAATTTTAAAACAAAATGTTTGCTATCTAACGTGAAAAGTTTTTAACATAAAACCAGGATTTTAATAAAAATGCTGAATGTGCATTTTCAAAGTCTACACTTGTGGTCTTTATCTCTTGGCAGGACCATATTCATACTCTTTCTTACAGCAACTGACATTTCTTTTTTTTAAATTAATTTTATTGGAGTATTTGTTGTTATTGTTCAGTTGCTCAGTTGCATCCAACTCTTTGCACCCCCATGAACAGCAGCACGTCAGACTTCCCTGTCCTTCATCACCTCCTAGAGCTTGCTCAAATTCCTGTCCATTGAGTCAGTGATGCTGTCCAATCACCTCATCCTCTGTCATCCCCTTCTCCTCCTGCCTTCAATCTTTCCCAGCACCAGAGCCTTCAAAAGTATTGGAGCTTCAGCTTCAGCATCAGTCCTTCCAATGAATATGCAGGACTGCTTTCCTTTATGACTGATTTGATCTCCTTGCAGTCCAAGGGACTCTCAAGACTCTTCTCCAAAACCATAGCTTAAAAGCATAAATCCTTCAGCGTTCAGCCTTCTCTATGGTCCAAGTCTCACAACCACACATGACTACTGGAAAAACCATAGCTTTGATTAGACGGATCTTGGTCAGCAATGGAATGTCTCTGCTTTTTAATATGCTGTCTAGGTTGGTCATAGCTTTTTTTCCTAGGCGCAGGCATCTGTTAATTTCATCGCTGCAGTCACCATCTGCAGTGATTTTGGAGCCCAAGAAAATGAACTCTGTCACTTACAATTATACAATGGAAGTGATAAATTCAAGGGATTAGATCTGATAGAGTGCCTGAAAAACTATGGATGGGGGTTCATATCATTGTACAGGAGGAGGTGATCGAAACCATCCCCAAGAAAAAGAAATGCAAAAAAGCAAAATGGTTGTTTGAGGGGGCCTTACAAATAGTTTAGAAAAGAAGAGCTGCAAAAGGCCAAGGAGAAAAGAAAAGATATATCCACCTGAAAGTAGAGTTACAAAGAATAGCAAGGAGAGATAAGAAAGCCTTCCTAAGTGATCAATGCAAAGTAATAGAGGAAAACAATAGAATGGGAAAGACTAGAGCTCTCTTCAAGAAATTAGAGACAGCAAGGGAACATTTCATGCAAAGATGGGCACAATAAAGGACAGAAATGGTAGGGACCTAACAGAAGCAGACGATATTAAAAACAAGGAGCAAGAGTACACAGAAGATCTATGCAAAAAAGATCTTCATGACCCAGATAACCACAGTGGCGTGACCACTCACCTAGAGCCAGACATCCTGGAGTCCCACATCAAGTGGGCTTTAGGCAGGATCCCTACAAACAAAGCTAGTGGAGGTGATGGAACTCCAGCTTAGCTATTTCACATCTTGAAAGATGATGCTGTGAAAGTGCTGCACTCAATATGCCAGCAAATTTGGAGAACTCAGCAGTGGCCACAGGACTGGAAAAGGTCAGTTATTGGAGTATAGTTGCTTTATAATATTGTGTTCGTTTCTGTTGTGTAGCAAAGTGAATCAGCTATACATACACACGTATACACATACACTCTCTTTTCTTGGATTTCCTTACCATTTAGGTCACCTTAGAGTAATGAGTAGAGTTCCTTGTGTTATATCCTAGGTTTTCATTAGTTATCTATTTTATACATAGTATCAATAGTATACATACATCATTCTCAGTCTCTCAATTGCAACTGACAGTTTTTGACACCAAGACATACAAACTAGTTAAAGATCTCACCAGCTTCCAGGGTTCTTATTCTGAACCACTCTTCATAAAATAGAAAGTTTTGGGTGTCTAACTCTTGCAGGGCCCCTGAGCTGACTTTGCCCATTAGTGAGAAAGGGGTGGCCCCCACCCTCACTGTATAGTTAAGAGTCTGCAGGATAAGCTGGTTTCAGCAAATGTAAGAACATGCTCTTATGCTTTTTGACTCTCTCTCTCAAACAGAGGTTGTGGGTTCACAGCAAAATCCAACTGTCATTTCATTTTGTTTTATTTGGGATGCAAAAGTAAAAATTTCTCCTTCACTCTTTTCAGAGGAAGCATGTGGGTTTCCTAAACAAGAGAGTGGTCAACCAAGGAATTAGTAGATCTGTTCATTTTACCTCAGTGTAAACAGTCTATCTTTAGAAAACTATTCACTGGGTTTAGTCTGTGTTGTTTAAAAATACTAACTGTATAACACAGGGAACTCTACTCAATACTCTCTAATGACCTACAAGTGTTAAGAATCTAAAAAAGATTCGATATATGTATATGTATACCTGGTTTCACTGCAGATGGTGACTGCAGCCATGAAATTAAAAGACGCTTACTCCTTGGAAGGAAAGTTATAACCAACCTAGACAGCATATTAAAAAGCAGAGACATTACTTTGCTAACAAAGGTCCATCTAGTCAAGGCTATAGGTTTTCCAGTGGTCACGTATGGATGTGAGAGTTGGACTATAAAAAAAGCTGAGTGCCGAAGAATTGATGCTTTTGAACTGTGGTGTTGGAGAAGACTCTTGAGAGTCCCTTGGACTGCAAGGAGATCCAACCAGTTCATCCTAAAGGAGATCAGTCCTGGGTTTTTATTGAAAGGACTGATGCTGAGGCTGAAACTCTGATACTTGGCCACCTGATGTAAAGAGTTGACTCATTGGAAAAGACTCTGATGCTGGGAGGGATAGGGGGCAGGAGGAGAAGGGGACGACAGAGGATGAGATGGCTGGATGGCATCACTGACTCGATGGACATGAGTTTCAGTGAACTCTGGGAATTGGTGATGGACAGGGAGGCCTGGTGTGCTGCGGTTCATGGGGTTGCAAAGAGTCGGACACAACTGAGCAACTGAACTGAACTGATATTTGGTTTACTTTGTTGTATAGCAGAAACTAACACAACATTGTAAATCAGCTACACTCTAATAAAAGAGGAATACTAATAACATATTACTCTTCTATGATCCCTTAAAAAGTCAAAGTATCATAGTCATGCACATGAGCAATGTCCCCCTCCGGAGCTATTTCCCCCAGGGTTCTCCACAGAGGGTAGAAAGAAACCACACGGAGGAATGAAACAGCAGCTAACATGGATCTTTAGTGACTTCTGAAAGTGACCAAGGATTTGCTTATCTTAGCAATCNAGAAGGGGACGACAGAGGATGAGATGGCTGGATGGCATCACTGACTCGATGGACATGAGTTTGAGTGAACTCTGGGAATTGGTGATGGACAGGGAGGCCTGGTGTGCTGCGGTTCATGGGGTTGCAAAGAGTCGGACACAACTGAGCGACTGAACTGAACTGATATTTGGTTTACTTTGTTGTATAGCAGAAACTAACACAACATTGTAAATCAGCTACACTCTAATAAAAGAGGAATACTAATAACATATTACTCTTCTATGATCCCTTAAAAAGTCAAAGTATCATAGTCATGCACATGAGCAATGTCCCCCTCCGGAGCTATTTCCCCCAGGGTTCTCCACAGAGGGTAGAAAGAAACCACACGGAGGAATGAAACAGCAGCTAACATGGATCTTTAGTGACTTCTGAAAGTGACCAAGGATTTGCTTATCTTAGCAATCAAAAGTTTGGAGAGGGAAGTGGTTGCAAAGTTAAGCCATATACTAGACAAAAAACTTGGCTGGATTTAAGAATCAATTGATCTGAACACTTAGATTTTATTAGTTTGTAAAGAAACCACAGATCTTATACTACTCATGTTTTATTTGGAAATACCTGTCATTCATTTGAAGGGTTGTTCTGTTTTGTCTGGCCATATTGTGGTTATACACATAGGTGTTGAGAAATAAGAAATGGAGCTGGGTAGAGAGCTACAGTCAAAGAATAGGATATAATTTAGGAACAAGGCAGGGATATCTATTCCATAAACAAGATCCAGAAGCATGAAACCTGGTATAAACTGGAATAAAAACTTAAACTGAAATGTAAATCCCAGCAAAGACTAAGTCAAAAAGATGTCAGGACAATACAACGGTTGCTATATAGTAAAGCTCATTTTGAAGGAGGAGTAACGAGTTAAGTGAGTCGCTTAAGTAGCCAGAGTCAGAATCCAAAATCTCAAGCCTGTCTGACACAATTGGGCTTTCTGGTCTCCCTCACTTCCTCCATGTGCTAGACATCACAAAGCCAGACATAGATGAAGGTACCCAGTCAGTAGTCTGAGTAGGGAGAGGCCCCTGGGAGCCAAGTGCTGGATGAGAGCTTATTCTGTCCTTCTCCAGACAGCATTAGGCTGTGTGGAACATTCTGGGAGAGAAAACCACAATGATACATCTACACCACCATGCCAATGTAAATTTAGCTTCTTTAATCAACTCAGCACCTACACAGCTGGTTTTCAGTTCCAACTCAGTTCCAACACAGCTGGAACTCAACTCTGTTCTCACAGAAAGTCAAATATTGCAACTCAGAATCATCCATAAGTGTTTGACTTCACCCCTGGACCTCTCTTGCATTACTCATAGTATTCAATTAAATTCTGTTGCGCTGTTAATAGGTTTTATTCTTGTGTCTCTGAATGTACTAAGTCAATTTTGATTTAATAGTTGTTTTCATTCCACAGCCACTGTAAATTTCCAGCAAGTACATTTTATTGTCAGAGAAGGCCCTCTGCCACTAATTTAAGACTTTCTGCTCTTTTGCTTCGATTTTTAGTAACTTTAATTCAAAAAACGGATTAGGCAATCTGTTTTTGCAGAAAATGCTATACTACTCCACAAACATTTGTTCTCTTTATGATTACTATAGCTGAGATTTGTCTGTATCTTAGAATTAGGAAGGACTTTAGAAATCATCCGTCTTTGTCTGCACTTCACAAGAAAAGAAATAAGAGTATGAAAACAGGAAAAGAATGCAGCCAAGGTCACACTATAGTAGCCAGAACAAACGTCTAGGGCTTGTACCTACAGACTAGTGCCCCAGCCTGCCATTCCCCTTTTGCTGCCAAAGATCAAACTGATTACATCAGAGGAGCTGCCAGAACTTGGTGGCTCAGCACGAAAGAATCTGCCTACCAATGCAGGAGATGTGGGTTCAATCCCTGGGCTGAAAAGATCTCCTGGAGAAAGAAATGGCGACTCACTCTAGTATTCTTGCCTGAAGAATCCCATAGACAGAGGAGACTGGAGGGCTACAGTCCATGCGCTCGCAAAAGCTGGACATGGCCTAGCATCTAAGCAACAAAACAGCAAGCAATATTTAAAATATATAACCAACAAAGGCTTACTGTAAAGAAAAAAATGGTGGCTCAGCACGAAAGAATCTGCCTACCAATGCAGGAGATGTGGGTTCAATCCCTGGGCTGAAAAGACCTCCTGGAGAAAGAAATGGTGACTCACTCTAGTATTCTTGCCTGAAGAATCCCATAGACAGAGGAGCCTGGAGGGTTACAGTCCATGGGCTCGCAAAAGCTGGACATGGCCTAGCATCTAAGCAACAAAACAGCAAGCAATATTTAAAACATATAACCAACAAAGACTTACTGTAAAGAAAAAATTTGGAGAAAGAAATGGTGACTCACTCTAGTATTCTTGCCTGAAGAATCCCATAGACAGAGGAGCCTGGAGGGTTACAGTCCATGGGCTCGCAAAAGCTGGACATGGCCTAGCATCTAAGCAACAAAACAGCAAGCAATATTTAAAACATATAACCAACAAAGACTTACTGTAAAGAAAAAATTTAATAAAAAAATGAGAAGCCTCTTCTTCAATAAATCTAAAGGCTTTGAATGAGGACCACACAGTGAAGAAAAGAAGGAAACCAACACTTTGCTAAATCTGAAGCTTCTGCAGGATGTCAACTCTTGCCCTGGAGAATTAAGACAATGTCATCTGGATTTTTTTTTAGATATTTTTAGATATTTTTATCTACATGTTTTTAGATATTATTAGCAGTCACACTAGAATGAGAGCAGTGATAAGCCCAATATAGCAATAGATGTTAGATCATTACTGTGCTACTCTTGAATTATTCTTGCCTGAAGAATCCCATAGACAGAGGAGCCTGGAGGGTTACAGTCCATGGGCTCGCAAAAGCTGGACATGGCCTAGCATCTAAGCAACAAAACAGCAAGCAATATTTAAAACATATAACCAACAAAGACTTACTGTAAAGAAAAAAATTAATAAAAAAATGAGAAGCCTCTTCTTCAATAAATCTAAAGGCTTTGAATGAGGACCACACAGTGAAGAAAAGAAGGAAACCAGCACTTTGCTAAATCTGAAGCTTCTGCAGGATGCCAACTCTTGCCCTGGAGAATTAAGACAATGTCATCTGGATTTTTTTTTTAGATATTTTTAGATATTTTTATCTACATGTTTTTAGATATTATTAGCAGTCACACTAGAATGAGAGCAGTGATAAGCCCAATATAGCAATAGATGTTAGATCATTACTGTGCTACTCTTGAAATTTTTTCCCCAATCCTTGCTAAAGGTACTATCTTCCTTAAATTAGCTATGCTAATTCAAGTTTCTTAAAACGGAATCACTGCACGTCTATCTTAACTACCAAATAAGTAGTGAACATTAGTTGTGTTCACTGCTTATTTGCTAAGTAGGTGCAACTGCATCTGGATATGGTTCTCAGAGCTTTTGTCGGGGGTCCATGGGGGTAAGAAGGCAACCAGCCATTAATGTGAAGAGGTACTCTGCGCCTATCACTTTTAATTGGACCAATTTCCAAGGCCTCCACTTGCCTCCTCCTTCTCCCTGCCAAGCTCCGGTCAAGGAGCATTGGCTGGATTTGGTGTGGGAAATAAAAGGAGACATCCAAGCCCCAAATAATTCATTTCTTTTCTTATTTTTTTCCCATTGTTAGTATCAACAAGCCACGAAGAAGCATACATTTTTATTTATATCCCTTCACGGTCAACATGCTTTCATTTAGTTATGTTCTATTGAAAAAAAAAAAACAGAACACAGAGAGAATGTGAGCATGTGTGTGTGTATCTTCTGCATTTCTTTTTTTTTTCTTTTTCTCCATATCCTTTCTAGAATTTATTGTTTATAGGTTTTTTTTGACAGTCAAAACCTTGTTTCCTAATGGCAGAATTTAAAAATCCGAATAGGAAAATCAAAGGAGTTTAAATTCAGCGTGTATTCTAATGTCCTATTCAAAGAAGACTTCCAGTACTTACCGTTTGAGGAAATATATGGTCATAGTGTACAACATTATGCCCTGAAAAGTTTACCTCATTAACTTTTAAGGAAGTTGATAAAAATGGGAGGAAAAACGGACATCTTTTAATTTGAAAAACAGCAATACCTTTTATTTTTTTGCCCTGGTCTCATGTGTTGATATAAACAGACAAAGAGTAACTGGGTTAGGGGTCAGGAGGTCAAGTGTGAGAAGCAGGAAGGTAACAGAAGTTGACTTGCTCACATGGGGAATGAGGATGACAGTTCATGAAGAAAGAACACTCAGAAGACGTCTATCTCAGGGACGCACAGAGCAATGAAGCAGGTTGCCAGTGAGCCTGGGCAGACAGTGGGGTGCACGGTGCACAGCTACCAGAAATCTAAACTTGGCTTCATTTCAGCAACATCTGGGTAATTCCATGTTAGATAAGTTTGGTCAGTGTTTGTTTCTCATTTTTAAATATTAGAGAAGTTTGGTCTGAATATAATTCACTCAATTGACATACCAGTCTCCCCTCTTTGATTATTATTTGAAATTCCTGTTCCAAGAAATTGAACTCAGCAAAATTTGTCACGGATGTGAACAGTCTTTGAAAAAAATAATTAAAAAAAAAATTTTTTTTTTCTATTTTTATTTCTTTGGTTGCACTAAGTCTTAGTTGCCCCATGTGGGATCTAGTTCTTTGACCAGGAATCAAACCCAGGACCCCTGCATTGGGAGCATGGAGTTCTTACCCACTGGACCACTAAGGAAGTCCCCAAAAACTTCATTTCTAACATCCATGAGTTAGATAAGCAGCTTTTTCTTTCCATTCATGGCATTTTATTTTTTATATAATTTTTAAAGGTTACAGTGCATTTACAGTTATTACAAAACATTAGTTCCACTCCCTGTGTGTACAATACATCCTTACGGTCTGTCTTATACCTGATAGCTTGTACCCCTTAACCTTTTAGCCCATGTTGTTCCTTCTTCCTTCTTCCCACTGATAACCACTAGTTTGTTCTCTACATCTGTGAGACTGCTCCTTTTTTTGTTATATTCCCTAGCTTGCTATATTTCTTACATTCCACGTATAAGTGATACCATACAATATTTGTCTTTGTCTGACTTATTTCACAACTTCCAGTCCATCCAAGGTGCTGCAAATAGCAAAATTTTGTTCTTTTTTATGGTTGAGCAATATTACACTGTATGTACAAGCACATGTTTTTTTATCTGTTCATCTGCTAATGAATACTTAGGGTGCTTCCACATCCTGGCAATTTTAAATAAAGCTGCTATAACATAAGCAGCTTGAAAACAGATTTTCAAAGAGGCTTTATGAACAACAGACTGGTTCCAAATTGGGAAAGGAGTACATCAAGGCTGTATATTGTCATCCTGCTTATTTAACTTATATGTGGAATACATCATGAGAAATGCAAGCACTATCTGGAATCAAGATTGCTGGCAGAAGTATCAATAACCTCATATATGCAGATGACACCACCCTTATGGGAGAGAGTGAAGAACTAAAGAGCCTCTTGATGAAAGTGAAAGAGGAGAGTGAAAAAGTTGGCTTAAAACTCAAGATTCAGAAAACTAAGACCATGGCATCCGCCCCCATCACTTAATGGCAAATAGATGTGGAAACAATGCAAACAGTGAGAGACTTTATTTTGGGGGGCTCCAAAATCATTGCAGATGGTGACTCCAGCCATGAAATTAAAAGATGCTTGCTCCATGGAAGTTATGACCAACCTAGACAGCATATTAAAAAGCAGAAACATTACTTTACCAACAAAGGTCTGTCTAGTCAAAGCTATGGTTTTTCCAGTAGTCATGTATGGATGTGAAAGTTGGGCTATAAAGAAAGCTAAGTGCTGAAGAACTGATGCTTTTGAACTGTGGTGTTGGAGAAGACTCTTGAGAGTCCCTTGGACAGCAAGGAGATCCAGCCAGTCCATCCTAAAGGAAATCAGTCCTGAATATTCACTGGAAGGACTGATGCTGAAGCTGAAACTCCAATACTCTGGTCACCTGATGCAAAGAGCTGACTAATTAGTAAAGGGCTCTGATGCTCGGAAATATTGAAGGCAGGAGGAGAAGGGGACAACAGAGGATGAAATGGTTGGATGGAATCACCAACGTGATGGACATGAGTTTCAGTAGGCTGTGAGAGCTGGTGATGGACAGGGAAGCCTGGCGTGCTGTATTCCGTGGAGTTGCAAAGAGTCGGACACGACTGAGCAACTGAACTGAACTGAATACAGACCATCTTTATTATTCTGATCAGCATGAGTTAGAAACTCAGATCTCATCTCTGCAATGTAAAACACAGCCTTGAAAGTTTTCAGACTGAGGATTCTCAATACCTTTTCAGCCAAATGAGATTAACAAAAGGACTGTTCAGTAAAGAATTCATCAGCAATGTGGGAGCCACAGGAGACATGGGTTCTATCCCTGGGTTTGGAAGATCACCTGGGGGAGGGCATGGAAACCCAAGAATTCTTGCTTGGAGAATCCCCATGGACAGAAGAGCCTGGCAGGCTACAGGCTACAGAGTTGGACATGATGAAGTGACTTAGCATGCACACAGGCAAAGAACCAACCTTACTGATGGTAAACAAGCAAGTCTTTCCGAGACAAAGAGGAAAATAGTATAGTATAAAGGGGTATAGTATCTGTTGGCCTTTTTTGCTTCACAACCTGCTGGCACAGCAACCCTTGAGACTGATTTTGAAGTTAAATATAATAGTCATTTACCCTCATCCTCTCTGGAATCCTCTACTGCAGGAGAGACTACAAAGACAGCAAAGGGAGAGAGGGAAAAAATAACAGCCAATACCATTTTTCTAGATTCTGTATATATATGTTAGAATATGGTACTGAAGAATATTTTCAGGGCAGCAGTGGAGAAACAGACATAGATAATAGACTTATGGGGAGAGGGGAGGAGAGGGTGAGATGCATGGAGAGAGTAACAAGGAAACTTACATTACCATATGTAAAATAGAGAGCCAAAGGGAATTTGCTGTACGGCTCAGGAAACTCAAACAGGGGCTCTGTAGCAACCTAGAGGGTAGGATAGGGAGGAAGATGGGAGGGAGTTTCAAAAGGGAAGGGATATATGCATTTCTATGGCTGATTCATGTTGAGGTTTGACAAAAAACAGCAAAATTCTGTAAAGCATTTATCCTTTAATAAAAACTAAATTAATAATAATAAAAAAAAAACAGCCAAGATATACTGCATGCCAGGAGCTGTAATAACCTGAAGAAAATCCAAATGTTTTTACTCTCTTAGTAGTTCTAGCATGGATTTTATATGAAAGTTTGAGTGTTAAACTATGTGAGAGAGATCTATATATGCAAATAGTTTATGTTTGGGTTTACAGTCACTGGGGCTACTGAAGTTCTCTATAGATACATGCTGCCTTTCAGTAACACATCTGTGCTCCAGTGGAATTCTCCAGGCAAGAATTCTGAAGTGGGTTGCCATTTCCTTCTCCAGGGGGTCTTCCCGACACAGGGATAGAACCCCAGGCTCCTGCATTGCTGGCAGATTCTTTACTGTCTGAGCCACAAGGGAAACCCTCTTGAATTCCCAAGCTCCATTCAATTAAAAGGATGTTGCTCACATCTCAAGGAGCAACACAGATGTTTCAGCGCTTTGCTGCTTCCATTTTTCACTCTATTCCAAAAACATCCTTTTTAAGAAAGATCCCCTACATTTTAATGAGGTAGACAAACTGTTCCTACGTTAGTTATTCTACTGCACATTTCTATGCTAAGGCTTTGGAGATGTATAGTTCACACCAATCATTTTTCTTTTTATTGATAACATCCTCTTTTCTAAGAATTGAAAGGAGAGTGGGGATTTTAGTGATTCACTATATCCGGCAGTGAACATTCTGTGGATGGGTTCCAATGTGGCTCCCAGCCAGTTTGATTACTCAGTGTCCTGGGACAGAGCATAGATTTTGGAACTTGTTGTCCTTGTTTGGTTGTTTTAGGGAGGGGGGAACTTTACTTTGTTTTTTTGTTTTAGCCTCTATCTGAAACATAGAGGATAGGAAAACTTACAATCCTTGTTGTTGTTCAGTCTCTCAGTCATGTCCAACTGCGACCCTATGGACTGCGGTGTGCCAGGCTTCCCTGTCCTTCACCGTTTCCCAGGGCTTGCTCAAACCCATGTCCACTGAGTCGATGATGCCATCCATCCATCTCGTCCTCTGCTGTCCCCTTCTCCTCCTGCCTTCTGTCTTTCCCAGCAGCAGGGTCTTTTCCAATGAGTCTTGTTATGGGTTATTAATAAAAATTCCCTCTGATTTTAACTCCAATCCAATGCTATTCATCCCTTTGAGATCATACACCATGTAAATAATAATAATCATAACCAGGAACTCTGCTAAACACTTTATATTTAATTCTTTTTTTTTTTTAACTTTTTTTAACAGTTAATCTCTTTAATGGTCTGTGACATTCTCCAGCCCCCTAGGGTATGAAAGTGGACATGAAGTCGCTCAGTCATGTCCAACTCTTTGTGACCCCATGGACTGTAGCCTACCAGGCTCCTCAGTCCANTTTTTTTTAACTTTTTTTAACAGTTAATCTCTTTAATGGTCTGTGACATTCTCCAGCCCCCTAGGGTATGAAAGTGGACATGAAGTCGCTCAGTCATGTCCAACTCTTTGTGACCCCATGGACTGTAGCCTACCAGGCTCCTCAGTCCACATAATTTTCCGGGCAAGGGTACTGGAGTGGGTTGCCATTTCCTTTTCCATATATTTAATTCTTATGTCATCTTTACAAATAACTTGATAAGGCAGGTGTGTTTTCCCATCTGATGCACTTTTTTTGGTTCACTGCTGTGTCCCCAGTACCTTGTACAGTACCTACCTGGTATTGTTTTATGACTGAATGAATGGTGAAACGAAGGTATGGAGAGTATAGTTTTCCCAAAGATTGTACACCTAGTAAGTCCAGATAGGAATTCAAGTTCAGCTTTGTCTGAGTCTAGAGCCTGAGGCAGAACAGCCTCAAGTGAATGGGATCAAGTAACAAGATGCTTTGATATACCTCTGCTAGCCATTCCAGAATATCCAGAATACTCCAAGGTGGTATTTTCTTTCTTTTTTTTTTAAATTAAACTTTCTCATGCTGCAATTGACGCACTATTTCTTTTGTTCCCTTTGTAGTAGAAATGTAGAAAGTTCATCTTCCAGTAGGGTCTTCTCATGGTAGATCTGGGCACCAGAATAACTGTACTTAAGTTTTACAAATTCTGTCATTGCTCTATAGGAATTTGCTTCCTAAAGTAATTTTATAGTGAATGATGCCTGCACCTTAGAATCACATGAAGAGTTTTTTCATAAACTTGATGCCTAAGTCATATCCCAGACCAATTAAGTCAGAAGCTCTGAGGATGGGTCCCTGATGATTCTAATTCAGGGCCAAGTTGGAGAGCAAGCAAGCTTACTTGCTTCACGTTAGAACAAGCAAGCCCCTGCTGTCTCTTCCCAGACGAGCGCTGTCTTTTCTTCAATCACCTCTCCCCTCAAATAATTCTTTGTTTCTTTAACGTTTTCCCCTGACTGGTAATTTTTCACTTCAATTATTTTACTACTTTTTTGTAGTTCTCTGCTAAATTCTTAATACATACAAATGAATGAAGAGCAGAACTATAAGGGTCAGACTTGTTCCACATGTTACCAATAGCACTCTACACATATTTCATATATGTGTGTGTATGTATATCTGAAGGAGAGCATGGCAACCCACTCCAGTATTCTTGCCTGGAGAATCCCATGGACAGAGGAGCCTGGTCGGCTACGGTCCGTAGGACTGTGCAGACACGACTGAAGGGACTCAGCACACACACTTGCACGTGTGTGTGTGTATGTGTGTGTGTTTGTATGTGTATATACGCATGAATATGCATAAATGAAATTATGTTTTTAACTACATTATCCACCTCACAGAAAAAGGACTGAATAAGACAGATTTCCATGTAACAGTCATTTAAGGTAGACTTTCTTACTCTGAATTCATGGAAAATAGTCCTTCCATCAGAGGGCCAGAGCTCACTAGCCACTTAGATTTCAAACCTATATATTCTCAGTTCCCTGCTGGTCTAGTGGTTAGGATCTCAGGCTTTTACTGACAGGACTTGGGTTCCTGGATTAAATCCCTGGTCGGGGAGATCCCACAAGATGTACCACATCGCCAAAAAGAAAAAAAAAGTTACTCAAACCTATATGTTCAGTATTAGAAAAAGTGGACAGTGACTTCTGATTCTAAAGAGCTATTTATACTCTTTACTAATTCAGTGCCATACTAGAGTATATTTAAAATGGTTGATCTTATTTTCAGTTTAGTTCAGTTCAGTTGCTCAGTCGTGTCCGACTCTTTGCGACCCCACTCTCTGCACAGCACGCCAGGCCTCCCTGTCCATCACTTACTTCCGGAGTTCAGTCAGACTCACGTCCATCAAGTCAGTGATGCCATCCAGCCATCTCATCCTCTGTCATCCCCTTCTCCTCCTGCCCTCAATCCCTCCCAGCATCAGAGTCTTTTCCAATGAGTCAGCTCTTCGCATGAGGTGGCCAAAGTACTGGAGTTTCAGCTTTAGCATCATTCCTTCCAAAGAAATCCCAGGGCCGATCTCCTTCAGAATGGACTGGTTGTATCTCCTTGCAGTCCAAGGGACTCTCAAGAGTCTTCTCCAACACCACAGTTCAAAAGCATCAATTCTTTGGTGCCCAGCTTTCTTCACAGTCCAACTCTCACATCCATACATGACCACAGGAAAAACCATAGCCTTGACTAGACAGACCTTAGTTGGCAAATTAATGTCTCTGCTTTTGAATATGCTATCTAGGTTGGTCATAACTTTTCTTCCAAGGAGGAAGTGATCTTATTTTACTTCTAGCCTTATCTTGGATTTTTCAGACTTGCTCAGAAAGCTGAGTGCCTAAGAATTGATGCATTTGAACTGTGGTGTTGGACAAGACCCTTGAGAGTCCCTTGGACTGCAAGGAGAGCCAACCAGTTCATCCTAAGGGAGATCAGTCCTGGGTGTTCATTGGTAGGTCTGATGCTGAAGCTGAAACTCCAATACTTTGGCCACCTGATGTGAAGAGCTGACTCATTTGAAAAGACCCTGATGCTGGGAAAGATTGAAGGCGGGAGGAGAAGGGGACAACAGAGGATGAGATGGTTGGATGGCATCATTGACTCAATGGACATGGGTTTAGGTGGACTCCGGGAGTTGGTGATGGACAGGGAGGCCTGGCATGCTGCGGTTCATGGGGTTGCAGAGTTGGACACGACTGAGCGACTAAACTGAACTGAACTGAATATTGAAGAGCTTACAATGCAGTAAAGAATTATCAGCTCAAACAGTTGAGAAAACAAGAATCTACAGAACGCATTAAGCAGGGCACTCAAAGCCTGTTTTGTCCCAGAAGCCCTTTATCCATCCAGGATAAAATAAACTAATCAACTAAGCTATCATCTTGATGAACTTGTAGAGCAAGAAGACAGGAACTTAGCTAAGGAACTGCTAAATTTAGAGGATCGAATAGGAGGTTGCCCACCTCAAAGTCCATACCCCAAGGACTATACATATTCTTAGAGCAAGGTGGAACCTTGAAGTGGCTATACCTTCAAGGTGGATCCACTAGTGGCTATATCTAGCTTCTCCCACAAACCCTGGACATCTACAACGCTGGAGATGTGGGTTCAATCCCTGGGTTGGGAAGATCCCCTGGAGAAGGAAATTACAAACCACTCCAGTATTCTTGCCTGGAATGTTTCATGTACAGGGGAGCCTAGCAGGCCACAGTCCATGGGGTTGCAAAGAGTCAAACGTGACTGAATGACTAACATACTTGTTTTCAGGTTAAGAAAGCTATCTTAAGGAAAAGGCAAGAGAGAGGAAAGATATTATGAGGTATAAATTCTAAGGTATAAAATAAATAAGATACAGGATGTAATATACAGTACAAGGAATATAACCAATATTTTATAATAAGTTTAAATAGAGCATAGGCTATAAAAATACTGAATCACTATGTTGTACATTTGAAACTAATATAACATTGCAAATCAAATATACTTTAATTTAAAAATAGAAAACTACCCTGAAATATTATAATCATGGCTGGTGTATCTCCAACTTACTTTTTTTTTAATCATCAATGTGTTCCAAAAAGTTGCGAGCTATAAATTTAAGCAGTATTGAACTAACAGTACTCCTAAAAATTGAAAGGAACAAATGCAAATCATTTCTAGAGGAAAGCGTATATATCCTAAGCCTCAGGGAATCCTCATAAATATAATAATTTTTTTTCAATGAGCAGCATACAATTAAAGATAACTAAGTGACTTAGCATGCATGCAAAAGCATATAAGGAAGTAAATTAGCATGAGCAATGAATAACAAGAATAGCAAGCAATAAATAACAGGAATAATAGAAGAAAAGGAAGATTGCAAGTATTTCCATCAGATAACTTATAAAAAATGATGTTCACTATTCAAAAGAGAAACTTGAAGCTACATGCATGAAATGTGTGCTCAGTTACTTCAGTTGTGTTCCACTCTATGTGACCCTATAGACTGTCACCTGCCAGGCTGCTCTGTCCATGGGGATTTTCCAGGCAACAATACTGGAGTGGGTAGCCATTCCCTTCTCCAGAGAATCTTCCCAACCCAGGGATAGAACTCGTGTCTGCACTGCAAGCACTTTCTTTACCATCTGAGAAAGAAGCTGATTGGTATTCAAAGGTCATCCTAACCCACTTGGTTACAAAAATCCTCCTCTGCTGAGTTCATGCTTTGGTGAACACTCACCCTGGACATAAATATTCTCATGTGTCTCAGCCATTCTGACAGGGTCTATCCATACACCTTTCCCCCAGATCTCTTTGTTACCGACTTTTCAATCATTTTCCTTCCAACTATTTTCCTTTCTGACTATCCAGACAAACTATTGGCCACAGCCCAAGAATTAGTATATATGCACACTTCTGACTGTTTCACCTTTCAAACAAAGTGACTATCCAGATGTATTGCTTGATGGTCTACTCACTTGGGAAGATTTCCCTTCACTGTCCTTCATAGATGTCTTAAGAAAGGATATAATATCGCAGCTATCAGCTTCTGAGTGGTGCCTGGTCCAAGTTTTCTCTTCCTTAGTCAACTGATTGTAGGCAGCGTCCCATGAGGCTATCGACGAGACTGGATAAGGGAAGGTAATATGGCAGAAGTTGGTACCATAAGCATTTGGACCACTTCCTCAGGTAACTTGTTTGTGCCTTCAGGGCCTGCTTGAGCATAATCTCACAGATACTACTTCCACTTGAAGAAGGAGTGTTGGTGTGCATGCCCTGCCTCATGGCTTGATGGGTCCTACATCATGCAGTTCATCACGGCCAGTTCAGGTTACATAGTAACTCGGTGGACATTCAACTGCCAAGTCCAGTACAATACCAAAAGGGTTTTTTTTTTTTTTTTCTCAAAAGAAGAGCATGTACCTAAAGAGGATGACAAGGCTTTGCTCCAAAATTATACTATGGCCCACCTATAGGATTCTGCCAAAGGCTCCATCTCTATCTGCCAATAACACTTTGGGTACCATTAAATCTGTTGGATCAAGTAGCCCAGGGGATAAAGCAACTTGATCAACAGCTTCTTATTCTTCTCTTCATTTGGTCAATGAGTAGATATCACACCCAAATGAGGAATATATTGCATCCAAAATCCAAAGAGACACCTAAGCATTATACGTCTCTCACTGTGACTGTAAGAGCAGCCTGATGCAACAACTTGTACTTCATCTATCTTCACCAAGAAGGGATACCTTGATATGTCCCAAAATACTGGGCACATATCTTCCAGATTTACACATATATAAATTGGAAAAATCAAGTAGTCCTTTGGAAGTATACTTCTGGGTCACTCAGTGTGTTAATTCTTTTGGGAGCTGCTGGGACTTGAGTTTACTTATAGTTCTAGATGTAAAGACAGTGGTGAGAGATGGGTCTGGAGGCGGATCAACGGTATCTTACAGGGAAACTGCTTCAGGAGAGGTTCCTCAGGCATCAACGGTATCTTACAGGGAAACTGCTTCAGGAGAAGTTCCTCAGGCAAAGCATAGTTAGCCTTCTCAGATGGGGATAAAACGGCTGCTTCCAGTAGCAAAGAAGATCCATCAGAATTCAAGTGTTCAGGGCTCCTCGATTTCATCAGAATCTGCCCATACGGTCTCATTTCAGTTTTCATAATCCCGTTTCTCCATTTCTTCATAATCAATGCCCTCAGTTTAACAGCGAACATCTTTTAAGCTTGGGAATTCAATGTGTCTTGTAGTTCAGCTTACTCACAGGATGAGACTGCGGGTTTCCTTCAGAGCAGAATTTGAAACTTTTAGGTCATTTATTAGGCTTAGTCGCTAAGTCGTGTCCGACTCTTGCAACCCCATGGACTGCAGCCCGCCAGGCTCCTCTGTCCATGGGATTCTCGAGACAAGAATACTGGAGTGGGTTACCATTTCCTTCTCCAGGGGATCTCCCTAACCCAGGAACCAAACCCAGGTCTCCTGCACTGCAGGCAGATTCTTTACCAACTAAGCTACCTGGGAATTTATGAAGCACTTCAATTGGGAATTTATGAGTCCTTGAACTCATCTTGTTCCTGTCCCCATTTTGTTGAGTACATTTAGGAACAAACAGGTAATCCACAGTGATATTTTATGATTCTTTACTGCCACATCATGCATAAACTACTAGTGGCCTCTGTACTAGTGACAATTCAGTCATTAGTGCCTTGAAATCGAATCATATTAGAGAAGCAACCCCAGAAACTCCAAGGTCAGCTCTAGAACTGCTGTGCATAGCAAAATCTGCATCAGTCATGGTTCTCCAGGTAAACAAAACCAACAGAAATATGTCTATAGGAGAATACTTATTTTAAGAAATAGGCTCATATGATCATGGAGGCTGGAAAATCTGCATGGCAGGCTGGAAACCTGGAAACTCGAGTTGATGCTACAGTCTTGAGTCTGAAATCCATAGGATATGCTAGAGACTGGAAACACAGGGAAGATTTTTATGTTACATGCTTGAAGCAGAATTCCTTCTACTCTGGGAAACTTCAATTTTTTCTTTAAAGGTTTTCAATGGATTAAATGAGACCTACCCACATTATCGAGAGTAATACCCTTTACTTAAAGCCAACTGACTGTAAAGGTTAATTACATTTGCAAAATATTTTCACAGAAGTATCTAGACTAGTGTTACCAAACAGCTGGGCATCATAGTCTAGCCAGACTGACTCACAAAGTTAATTATTAACAATACCATATACAAATATGAATTTGTGATGTATTAAAATTCTCAGCAAAAAATTAAATGCATGGAAAATGGTATGGCAATAATATAGGATAATCTATAGATGCACACTTTGATAGGTACAGTTTATAATATAGAACACAAGAAGAAAAACCATAGAAGAAATGATTTACACATTTAATTACATAAAAATTGAAGACTTATGTTCATTAAGAATACCAATTAAGAGAGTGAAAATGCAAGTCTCCAAGTAGTAAAACACTTAATTTACATATATACACAGATATATGTATGCATATACACACACACATACATACATGCCTATATCCAGGATACATTAAGAAAAAGTAAAGTATCCAATAGAAACTTGGGCATGAGAGACCTAAACCTAGAATCCTCAAAAGAGAATATCCAAATGCTCAGCAAAGATTCCAAAAGCTGCTCAGTCTCATTTACACTGAGGATAATGCACCTCACCATTTAAAATCACCATTAAAATTTCTATTACAGACCCCTAGGTCGGCAAAAATTTAAACATATGAAAATAATAACATGAGAGGAGAAAGAGGCATCACAGCAGAATAATTAAGAATCTTTTTTTTCCTGTTAAATACTTTTATTTTTATTATTTTTTTAAATTTTACTTTACAATACTGTATGGGTTTTGCCATACATTGACACGAATCCACCACAGGTATACATGAGTTCCCAATTCTGAACCACCCTCCCACCTCCCTCCCCATATCATCTCTCTGGGTCATCCCAGTGCACCAGCCCCAAGCATCCTGTATCCTGCATCGAACCTAGACTGGCGATTCATTTCATATATAATATTATACATGTTTCAATGCCATTCCCCCAAATCATCCCACCCTCTCCCTCTTCCACAGAGTCCAAAAGTCTATTCTATACGTCTGTGTCTCTTTTGCTGTCTTGCATACAGAGTTATTGTTACCATCTTTCTAAATTCCATATATATGCGTTAGTTTACTGTATTGGTGTTTTTCTTTCTGGCTTACTTTACTCTGTATGATCGGCTCCAGTTTCATCCACCTCATTAGAACTGATTCAAATGTATTCTTTTTAATGGCTGAGTAATACTCCATTGTGTATATGTACCACAGCTTTCTTATCCATTCATCTGCTGATGGGCATCTAGGTTGCTTCCATGTCCTGGCCATTATAAGCAGTGCTGCGATGAACATTGGGGTACATGTGTCTCTTTCTATTCTGGTTTCCTTGGTGTGTATGCCCAGCAGTGGGATTGCTGGGTCATAAGGCAGAATCTAATCTCTTGTGACTTCCCTGGTGGACCAGTGGCTAAGACTCCATGCTCCTAATGCAGGGGCCCAGGTTCTACCCCAGGCCAGGGAACTAGACACCACATGCCACAACTAAGAAGTCCGCATGCCACAAGAAAGGTCCCGTGAGCCACTACTAAGAGCCGGCACAGACTAAATACATACATACATACATATTTTTTAAAAAGAATCCAATTTCTTGGCTGAACTCTGCCACTTTCACATGTGTAAATCAGGGCAAGTCACTTCACCTCTCTATGCCTCAGTGTCATTATCTGAAAAGAGGAAGAGCAATACTACTTAATCTTCATTGTATTATACAGTTTAAATCAATGTGTTCAGAATCCTGCTTGGCACATAGCAAATATTCCCAAGTGTTTATTATTTAATACAATAAAAGGTGGCAAAACAGAAAACCTAATACTTTGTTGATGGGAGTGAAGATCGAAAGAACCCCTTTGTAAAACATTTGGCATGATCTACTATCACTAAAGATGCATAGACCCTGTAACGTATCAATTCCACTTCTAGATATATAACCTAGAGTACATACAGTAGAATACACTTATAAAAATGTTTATAGCAACTCATCATTGCTTATTATTATAGAAATAGAAACAGTCGCCTACAAAAGACCAGGTAAATAAATTGTAGAAGACACATACGATAAAATACTATAAAGAATGAAAAGGAATAACCTACAGCAATAAACTTCAGATACACCCAAGCATATTGATAAATCTCACAAGCATTATGATGAGTGAAAGAAGCAGACACAATACAAATTAGATTTTATTTTCAATAAAGTTGAAAACCAGGAAACACTAAGGAATATTAGTAAAATCCAGACAATAGTAACAAGATTATTATCTTGTAAGGAAGGATAACAGGTATTTATAGGGCATGGGTTGAGTTTTTCTGGGTAGGATTATAAAGCAGTATAATGGGCTTGCCCATTCTGAAGATGGCTATTTAACTTCTCTAAGATTAATGTTGCTATAAACTTTTCTGTACATGTGTCTTCGTTTATGAACTCTAGGTTACATATCTAGGACCAGAGTTGTTGGTTCAGAGAGATGTCAATGTTGTTCTGTCTCTAAACTTGTGTGAAAGTTACATGAGAACTCAGTGAGTTGTACAGGCATGATTTGTGCATTTCTTCTGCATTTATATTGTATTTCAAAATAAAAATAATGATAAATGGCATGTGAGTAAATGGAGAAGCAAGCATAAAACCTATTAATAAATCAGGAGTATACAATGGTAACTAGAGGAAGATGAGAAGCAGGGTAAGGTGGGTTAGTTTGCTTTTTTCCTTTTTTATTCGCCTTTACTGAGAAACAAGGACACACAGGTGGAATAAACTTAAGATGTACAAGATGATTATTTGTCATATTTATGTACTGTGCAATGATTTCCACAGTAATGCATCAATTAACAACGCATCTGTCACCTCACAGAATTACCATTTTTGTTTCGTTTTTCTGGTAAGAACATTTAAGATTTACTCTCTTACCAACTCTCAAGCATACAATACAGTATTGTTAACCATAATTACCACGCTATAGTTACACCCCCAGAACTTACTAGTTTTATAACTAGAAGTTTGTACCCTTTGGCCAACATCTCCCTGTTTCCTCCACCCTCGAGTTTCTGGTAAGCAACAGTCTACGCTTAGTCTCTATGAGCCTGGCTTTTTCAGATTTCACATATAACTGAGGTCATTCAGTATTTGTCTTTCTTTGTCTGATTTATTTCACTTAGCATAATGCCCTCAAGGTTCATTCACATTCTTACAAATGGCAGGACTACCTTTCTTTTTGAGACTTAATAATATTTCATTATATATATATGTTGGGGAAGGCAATGGCACCCCACCCCAGTACTCTTGCCTGGAAAATTCAACGGACGGAGTAGCCTGGTGGGCTGCAGTCCATGGGGTCGCTAACAGTCGGACAGACTGAGCGACTTCACTTTCACTTTTCTCTTTCATGCATTGGAGAAGGAAATGGCAACCTACTCCAGTGTTCTTGCCTGGAGAATCCCAGGGATGGGGGAGCCCGGTGGGCTGCCGTCTATGGGGTCACACAGAGTCAGACACGACTGAAGTGACTTAGCAGCATATATATATGTATATATGTGTGTGTATTAATATATGTATGTGTGTTGGGGTGGGGGGCATCTCAGATGGTGCTAATAATAAAGAAGCTGCCTGCCAATGCACGAGTATAAGAGATGTGGTTCAATCCTTGGGTAGGGAAGATCCTCTGTAGGAGGGCATAGCAACCCACTCCAGTATTCCTACCTGGAGAATCCCATGGACAGAGGAGCCTGGCGGGCTACAGTCCATGGGGTCACAAAGAGTCAGACATGACTGAAGTGACTGAGCATGCACGTACATGTATGTGTGTCTATCTATATACATACAAACATGATAGAACACATTCACTGAATGAAAGATAAAAATTGTACAATCATCTCAATAATATGCAAAAAAATTGACAAAATTCAACATCCTTTTATGACAAAAACTCTCAAAAAATGGGTATAGAAAGAATGTATCTAAGCATAATAAAGGCCATATGTGACAAGTTTGCAGCTAACATAATATGGTGAAATCTTGAAAGTGTTTCTTCTAAGATCAGGAAGAAGAAAAGAGTACCCATTCTCACCACTTCTATTCAACAAGTACCAGAAGTCTTAGCCAGAGCAATTAAAAGAAACAAAAGGCATCCGAATGAGACAGGAAGAAGTAAAATTCCCTTTGCTTGCAGATGATATAATCTTACATATTGAACAACACAATGACTTCACAAAAAAACCTTCAGAACTAATAAATTCAGTAAAATTTCTGGATATAAAACCAATATACAAAAATCAGTTTCATGTCTATACACTAACAACAAATTATCTGAAAAAGAATTAAGAAACCAATTTCACTTACAGTTGCATCAAAAGAAATAAAATGCCTAGAAACAAATTACCTGAGGAAGTGAAAGACCTATACTCGGAAAACTGTAAGTCACTGATGAAAGAAAATGAAGAAGATACAGATTAACGGAAGGATACTCTGTGCTCATGGATTGGAAGAGTTAATATTGTTAAAATGTCCATACTACCCAAAACAATCTAAGAATTCAATGCAACCCTTATCAAAGTTTCAATGGCATTTTTCTTAGAAATAGGACAAACCTAAAATTACAAAAAAGACTTGAATAGCCACAGCAATCTTGAGAAACAACAAAATTAGAAGTATCACATGTCCTAATTTCAAGCTACATGACAAAGCTATAGTAATCAAAATAGTATGGTACTGACACAAAAACCAATTCATAGATCAGTTGCTGCTGCTGCTAAGTCGCTTCAGTCATGTCCAGCTCTGTGTGAACCCATGGAATGCAGCCAGCAGGCTCCTCCGTCCATGGAATTCTCCAGGCAAGAGTACCTGAGTGGGTTGCCATTGCCTTCTCCATCATAGGTCAGTGAGAGCCCAGAAATAAACCTGTGCATATATAGTCCACTAACAGTTGACCAAGAATACTCACTGGGGGAAAGGACAGTCTCTCCAATAAATAGTGCCTAGAAAATTGGATATCCACCTGCCTATTTCCTTTTTAGGAAGGTAGCTATTTAAGAATTTCTAAATGTTTATAGGAAATATCTAGTTAAGAGAAGAACTCAAAAGTACAGAAGAGGACCAACCAATTAATCACAGTTTCTGAAAATAGGGTGTGTTACTCTATGTAATACTATAATGGTAGACACATCATTATACATTTGTCCAAACCCACAAAATGTATAAAACCGAGAGTGAACTCTAAGGCAAAATATGGGCTTCACATGATTAAGATGTGTCATTGTAGGTTCATTAACTGTAATGGATGTATTACTCTAGGAATATTACTAATATACTAGGATATACTAGTATAGTAGAATATATTCTAGAATTATTACTCTAGTAGGGGATGCTGATAATATGGAGGCTATTCATGTATCAAAGTTCAGTTCAGTTCAGTTCAGTCACTCAGTCGTGTCCGACTCTTTGCGACCCCATGAATCGCAGCACGCCAGGCCTCCCTGTCCATCACCATCTCCCGGAGTTCACTCAGACTCAGGTCCATCGAGTTCGTGATGCCATCCAGCCATTTCATCCTCTGTCGTCCCCTTCTCCTCCTGCCCCCAATCCCCTCATGAGGTGGCCAAAGTACTGGAGTTTCAGCTTTAGCATCATTCCTTTCAAAGAAATCCCAGGGTTGATCTCCTTCAGAATGGACTGGTTGGATCTCCTTGCAGTCCAAGGGACTCTCAAGAGTCTTCTCCAACACCACAGTTCAAAAGCATCGATTCTTCGGCGCTCAGCTTTCTTCACAGTCCAACTTTCACATCCATACATGACCACAGGAAAAACCATAGCCTCGACTAGGCGGACCTTAGTCGGCAAAGTAATGTCTCTGCTTTTGAATATACTATCCAGGTTGGTCATAACTTTTCTTCCAAGGAGTAAGCGTCTTTTAATTTCATGGCTGCAGTCACCATCTGCAGTGATTTTGGAGCCCCTAAAAATAAAGTCTGACACTGTTTCCACTGTTTCCCCATCTATTTCCCATGAAGTGATGGGACCAGATGTAGGGAATATATAAGAAATCTCTGAACCTTCCTCTCAATTCTGCTGTGAATCCAAACCTGCTGTAAAAGAAAGTCTTAGAAAAAATTTGAAAAATTGTTCAAAGTAGAGAGTATTGGAAGACCACTCTCCATGGACCTGTAGCGTACCTCCTCTAGGAACAGAGGCACTGACTGCTTTTTGCTCTGGACTAGCTTTTTGAAATGTTTATATGGGAAACAACCTTGAAAGGTAGAGATAGAGTCACCCTCTAGCAAAGGACAAGTGTGTTTACTGCCTAATGGAATAAAGAGAATATCTCCCTCCAGAGCAAATGTCAGGCAGGCTGATTGCCCATTAGAAAAGATCTTAACTCCCTAAGGTCAGTGTTCCTCTCTTGAAGGCAGCCCACTGTGTTTTTCAAGAGTCTCCTGGCTCTTATAGCACCACTTTGTGGGAATTGGGGCTCAAGAATGGTCACAAATGCTCCACCAATGGTTACTGCTCTTGCTGTGGGTAATTAACTGTCCTTTGTGTCTGATTCAAGAGTCTCAGGTCTTCTGCCAGAATCTATGAAAGGGCAACAAATTGATTTGTAAGCTTGGAAGGAGAGTAAACTCTCAGCCTCAGGTTTTGATGGGAGGACACAGAATCCAAAGCATGGGCACCTGGGTCATCTAACACTATTTTGGCATGTCACCATAAAAAGGGGTGTTGGCTTGGAGTCACTCGTAAGGCACGGACACTTTTTATATGGGTTATATAACTTAATCCTCACAAGTCCCTTTAAAATACCCATTTTCTAGCTGAGCACCATGAAAACAATTCAGCCAAGATTGGGCATCAATACACACCTAAGACTAGGTTCTGATTTGGGTCTCTTGACTGATGATAGTTCTTACATTTTCTGCCAGTGTGTTCCAAATCATGCCAGTGCTTATGCAGTGTTTATAGAGCGAAATAAGACCAGTGTTCATGGAGAGAACTAAGAAAAAAAGAAAACAAAGTAATTTTTAAATTGCACTGCTGCTGCTGAGTCACTTCAGTCGTGTCTGACTCTGTGTGACCCCATAGACGGCAGCCCATCAGGCTTCCCCATCCCTGGGATTCTCCAGGCAAGAACACTGGAGTGGGTTGCCATTTCCTTTTCCAATGCATAAAAGTGAAAAGTGAACGTGAAGTCGCTCAGTCGTGTCTGACCCTTAAACTAAGTATATCCAATTTTAATGGCTAACTTTGTTCTGAAAACTAGTTTTTCCCTTGTTTTTTTTTATGGAGGAGGGGTTATATTCTTTTGTGAAACAAATAAAAGTGACAGTAAATTGTATTTGCATTTGGAGATATATTTAATATCCTTCCTTGACAACATAAATGGCTAGTGACCCTATGGTTCTTTTATTTTTTCTTTCCTTCCCTCATCTTAAAATCTTAAATTCTTAGAACCACAAGCTATGGATTGTCTTCTAGGCAGGTGCCACTGTGGAGCACTTTGCTGCTTTCTAAGTGGGCTCATCATCTAGTTCCATCTCTGCTGTGATTAATTTGCGTCAGTGTGCTGGTCTGTAAACGTGCTTGTGTTTGTGGAGTGCAGGCATATTTGTATTGAACTGCCCTTGAGGTCTGAACAAAGAATTTTCATTATAATCTCTCTTTGTTGGCTTGTACAGTATTTGCAGTCTCAACATCCAACTCAAGGCCTGAGTAAATATTTGTCAAGTGAATGAATACCTAAACAAATACATGAATGAATGCATCTGTGTACTGTGAGTTTCTTGAGGGTTTTGGAAATCCAATAGTACATGTTGTTGGACAGCCTTTCATAGCCTCAGGCTTGTTTGATCCAAGACATCATTTCACTCTTCAAAGAGAAAATACGAAATAAGTGGCCTTCATTACCTGACATGGAGCTTGATCACACCGGATGTTTTCAAACATGTGATAATCTGCTCAGAGTAGCAAAGAACACTTCAATCATCTAAAAGATTTCCAAACAGAGAGGGATACCTGCCTTGCGAACCAATGATCTAGTACCTGAACTATGCTTACCCCATTCAAGGAAGCAGTGGCTGCATGTTAACCCTTAAGAAAGGACAGCGGCTTCTGAGGGTGTTTCGTGGCTGTTGCTGTTGATAGTTAACATTTTCTTCCTGTGTGGCTTGTAACCTCTCTATGCTATTCTCCACTAAGTCACTTAACAACAGGGCTTCTCACGTGGCACAGGGATAAAGAACCCGCCTGCCAAAGCAGGAGATGCAAGAGACGCATGTTTGAGCCTGGGTCGGGAAGACCCTCTGGAGAAGGAAACGGCAACCCACTCCGGTATTTTTGCTTGAAAAACTCCATGGACAGAGGAACCTGACAGCTACGGTCCATGGAGTTGCAAACAATCAGATACAAGTTAGCAACTGAGCCCACATTTAAAAGTAACACTGAATTCTCTCTCACATTTTTCAAGTGAATGGAAAAGATGATGTTCAGTGAGTTGAGAATCAATTGTAAAATTTACTGAATTTGAGAACTGACCTGTTTATTGTGTCTAAGACCTAAATGATCAGTATTTCCTTCTGTTTAAATCAGATTCAGTCACTAATTCCTTTTTACAGTGTCCTTTTTTAAAAAATACTATTTCAGATTTGGTGATTAACAGATTATTTTTGTGTCAACAGGGAGTCCTTTGTTCCCTGCCCTTCTTCTTCCTACAGACCGATTTGGTTAATGTTTCCAATATCATAATTCATCACCAAATGAATTACTGTAATGTGACACATATGGGAGTAGATAAAACAGGAATGGGCTGATTAGAAAGGAAGAAGGCTTCTGGCTGACTCCCAGTTTCTCATCTTCTACTCCATCTTCCAGGGAGTTCTCTCTGGAACAGATGTTTCACTCCTATACTGTAAAGAGGCTTAAGCAGCCCTTCTACTTTATTTGCTTTCATTATTTCCTTGCTTTGTCACAGATAATTCTTCTTTCTCACATTTAAAGACCTTGCTCAATTATTTTTCTCACACAATTTTTATGTAATTTAAATTCTAAGGTGGCACTAGAGGTAAAGAACATGCCTGCCAATACAGGAGATGCAAGAAAGGAGGGTTCCATCCCTGGGAGATGAAGATCCCCTGGAGGAGGAAATGGCAACCCACTCCAGTATTCTTGCCTGGGGAATCCCATGGACAGAGGAGCCTGGCGGGCTACAGTCCATGGGGTCACAGAGAGTCAGACACAAGTGAGCACATGAGCACAACCAGCTATGGGGTGAATATCAAAACGGACAGATGAGAAGATACATAACCTGAATTTTAGTCTTGGCTCCACCACTTATAACTCTCAATTTCTTTATCTGTGAAAAGGGTGTAAAAACAACTGCTTTGCCTGTCTTATAGGGATGCAGTAAGAACCAACTGAGATGATCCCCTACGAAAAAACAAAACACAACACAACCTTGGTAAACAAAATCCAATACAAACTGCTCTGTATCAACCTTAATAGAGAACAAAAATAATGAATCTATACTGTTCTACTTCACGTGGGTCCTTTTTTTGGCAGGAAGTTTCAGTTTGGGAAGATGCAAAAGTTCCAAAGTTCTAGAGATGGATAATGGCGATGGTTGTATAACCGTGTGCATGTACTTAAAGCCACCAAATCTATGCTTAAAAATGGTTGAAATGGTATGTTTGATGTACATTTTGCCACAGTACGTTATGAACATTTATAAATATACCTTTGCTATTTTCTCATTGTAGATGCTAAACCCTTACACCAGGTTCAGTTCAGTTCAGTTCAGTAGCTCAGCTGCGTCCGAGTCTTTGTGACCCCATGAACCGCAGCACGCCAGGCCTCCCTGTCCATCACCAACTCCCGGAGTTCACTCAGACTCACGTTCATCGAGTCAGTGATGCCATCCAGCCATCTCATCCTCTGTCGTCCCCTTCTCCTCCTGCCCCCAATCCCTCCCAGCATCAGAGTCTTTTCCAATGAGTCAGCTCTTCGCATAAGGTGGCCAAAGTACTGGAGTTTCAGCTTTAGCATCATTCCTTCCAAAGAAATCCCAGAGCTGATCTCCTGCAGAATGGACTGGTTGGATCTCCTTGCAGTCCAAGGGACTCTCAAGGGTCTTTTCCAACACCACAGTTCAAAAGCATCAAGTTAGTTAAGTTTAATTTCTCAATTGGCTATTTCAAGTATTGTGCTGACATCTGAAAGCAGGAGGAGAAAGGAAAGAAAAATAAAGAGATGACTCAGACCCTACTCTTAAAGATTTACAGTTTATTCAAACTTATATACATTTATATCATCCATGTGAACTATGAGAGAGCAACATATTTAAACTCTGACATGGAAGGGACCTGGGAAGAGATTTTTAATTCTTTACCTTTTTCTTAATAAAATTTTTAAAGGTTACACTCTATTTACAATTATTACAAATATATTGGCTATATTCTACATGTTGTACAAAACATCCTTAACTTATCTTACACCCAACAGTTTTTACCTCCCACTCCCCTATCCATATATTGGTCCTTGATGAGTGATAATGAACTCTCCTTTAACCATATAACCATTAAGTGCACTGAGAGGCCTAGTATTTCAGAGACTGTATGACCTTGATGGTTTAAAACAGGAAATATTCAAAGTCTTGAGCGGGGGCAGTCGGGTGGGGGAGGGGGCACAGAAATGTGTTAAAATTAATCTGGCCTTAGCAGAAAGATATGCCAAACAAAAGAATAGAGATTGTTCATCTCTAATTGCCAAGGCAGTGGAAACAACAGTCACCCAGCACCCAGCTATCACTTGTCCCAAAGGTCCTACTGAGCTCATTCACCTTAGGAGTAGGCCCACTGTGACTTCTACTATGGGTTCCTTGTATGAACAAAAGACCAATTCTCTTTACTAGGAAATAAATGGTCCAAATTAAAAGCTCTGTTAGATTAGAAACCACAGAAGCAACCTAATTTTAAAACGACTCCAAAGACACATTTCTCTTCAGTGAGTGGGCATGCTATGAGTAATTATACATTCATAAACTAGCCCTACTTACAAAGATAGTTCCATAGATTAGAGCTCTGCAGTCAGGCCCAGTCCAGATCCACTGTTAGAACCAAGAGAACGAGAGCCCGTCTACAAAAGCAAGCACTGGCTACTGTGGTCTTTCTCCTGGCTCCGCCTTCCCTTGTCCTCACTGACCCCTTTCTCCTCCTACCCTCTTTATTTTTCTTGTCTCCAATTTTCCCTCTCCCTTACACACTCGTCCTTTATCTAGTCCCCTTCTCTTCCCCGCCCTGCATCACCCACATTAATCATCTAGACATCTGCAGTCCCAGTTATGCAGACAAGCATGCTGTTTGTTTTATTCTAAATAATCAGTGTTTTCTTTTTAGTGTGACCTAAATTCATCAGACAGTTTAGCCTCACCATTTCATTTTCAGTTTTTAGATTGCCATTATGGGTTGAATTATGCCTCATAAAAAAAAATATCCTGGAGGTTAGAGTCTTAACCTAATATTCAGTCAGTTAAATCACTCAGTCATGTCGGACTCTTTGCAACCCCATGAACTGCAGCACGCCAGGTATCCCTGTCCATCACCAACTCCTGGAGTCCAACTAAACCTATATCCAATGAGTCGGTGATGCCATCCAACCATTTCATCCTCTGTCGTCCCCTTCTCCTCCTGCCCTCAATCTTTCTCAGCATCAGGGTCTTTTCAAATGAGTCAGCTCTTCACATCAGGTGGCTAAAGTATTGGAGTTTCGGCTTCAACATCAGTCCTTCCAATGAACACCCAGGACTGATCTCCTTCAAAATGGACTGCTTGGAATTCCTTGCAGTCCAAGGGACTCTCAAGAGTCTTCTCCAACACCACAGTCCAAAAGCATCAATTCTTCAGCGCTCAGCTTTCTTCACAGTCCAACTCTCACATCCATACATGACTATCGGAAAAACCATAGCCTTGACTAGATGGACCTTTGTTGGCAAAGTAATGTCTCTGCTTTTTAATATGCTATCTAGGTTGCTCATAATTTTCCTTCCAAGGAGCAAGCATCATTTAATTTCATGGCTGCAGTCACAATCTGCAGTGATTTTGGAGCCCAGAAAAATAAAGTCTGACACTGTTTTCATTGTTTCTCCATCTATTTCCCATGAAGTGATGGGACCGGATGCCATGATCTTAGTTTTCTGAATGTTGAGCTTTAAGCCAACTGTTTCACTCTCTTCTTTCACTTTCATCAAGAGGGTTTTTAGTTCTTCTTCACTTTGTGCCATAAGGGTGGTGTCATCTGCATATCTGAGGTTATTGATATTTCTCCCGGCAATCTTGATTCCAGCTTATGCTTTCTCTAGCCCAGCGTTTCTCATGATGTACTCTGCATAGAAGTTAAATAAGCAGGGTGACAACATACAGCTTTGACATACTCCTTTCCCTATCTGCAACCAGTCTGTTGTTCCATGTCCAGTTCTAACTGTTGCTTCCTGACCTGCATTCAGGTTTCTCAAGAGGCCAGTTAGGTGGTCTGGTATTCCCATCTCTTTCAGAACTTTCCACAGTTTATTGTGATCCACACAGTCAAAAGCTTTGGCATAGTCAATAAAGCAGAAATAGATGTTTTTCTGGATTGCCTTGGAAACAGAGATCATTCTGTCATTTTTGAGATTGCATCCAAGTACTGCATTTCAGACTCTTTTTTTGACTATAAGGGCTATTCCATTTCTTCTAAGGGATCCCTGCCCGCAGTAATATTAGTCTTAACCTAATATTGAGGAGGTTAAAATCTTAACCTACAGTAGCTCAGAATGTGACTGAATTTCGGACTAGGTTCATTGCAAAAGTAATTAGTTTTAAAAAGAACACCACGTGAGGAGGCATGAGCACACACAGGTGAAGGGCTATGTGGAGACACAAGGAGAAGCTGGAATTATATTGCCACAAACCAAAGAAAGAACATATTGCCAGCAAACCACCAGAAGCTAGGGGGAAAAGGCATGGACCAAATTCTCTCTGACCTCAAAGGAACCACTCTATCAAAACCTCAGTTTTCCACCTTCTAGCCTCCAGAGCTATGAGACAATAAATTCCTGTTGCTTGCGGCAGCTTGTTACTACAGACCTAGCAAATGCAGACCTGACCCAGAACTTAATTTAATATATTTATTTTGTATTCGTACCATCACATTTCCTCCTTTAGGATGTGAATGTTTATAGCTCAATCCATTAGTGATTGGAACTTCCTCAGCCCATTCTGACTAAGCCACATTCCAGCAGCTTTATTCTTCCAACTTTTGGGCAGTTAGGAACTCAACATATCTGAAAACCTAATTTTTCTTTAGAACAAGACCAGTGAATTTACACTGACACACTCATAAGCCAAGGGTAATGAAGAGCAATTAATATTGCCATTTTAATTCTAACTATACCAGAACTTTTTCATTCTGATTCTAGAGTATTTCAGGCTGAATGATGAACTTGTATTCCATGAAGGGAGCCTCCAAAGGGGTGGATTTGGAAACTTAACTGGCAAAGAGAAATGATCATTGGTTTGTGAGTCCGACGTTAATGCTTTTTTAATCTTAGCTTAGCCTTATACCTGGTGTAGGACTTTAGTCATATAATTTAATCCTCTGAAAGTCAATCTTCTTTAGCAGAGTACCTGGCACGTAGGCAGTGCTCCTTAAAGTTGGCCTATTATTTAATTAGAAAGCTTCCTTTCTCCTTGATGCTCCAGCATCTTCACCTAGCAAGGCTTTGCTATATTGCCTGCCCATCCTGGTAGCTATTTAAAGGAAAAGCTTTTAACTTCTGACTGCTCTGAAAAAAAAAAATCTCTATTTTCTTAATAACAAAAACCACAACCATGGCACTTTAGAAAACCTTCTTGGTTTATTTCATCTTGGTGATTCTAAGACTTTCACATAATTCACAGCCAAAGAGTAAATAATAGCACTTAGGACTTTTAAACTAGACAGTGAGGAGTATGTTATCACCTCAAATAATTTAAACTTCAGTTCCAGGTCTAAAATTAAGCTCTTGGAAGTCACCGTAAGGTTGTATTTTAGAGCCTGAAGTAGATAAATCCCACTCAACACAAGCGGTAAAAATATGATTTACATTGCTTGGGAAAAGATCAAATTCTCAAAGTTCTGGTGTTTGGAGAGACCAATAAATTTACAGCTAGAAATCCTATCTCATAAAAGATTAACCAGTGGGAAGTGAAAGAAGAGCTGAGGGGGAAAGTTGCTTCTCAGTGTTATTCTACGAAAACCCTTAGCAAGTAGGGAAGTTGGGCTTGCTGAATATTCCAGGTAAGGTTCAGTTCAGTTCAGTTCAACTGCGCAGTCATGCGGGGAAGGCAATGGCACCCCACCCCAGTACTCTTGCCTGGAAAATCCAATGGACGGAGTAGCCTGGTGGGCTGCAGTCCATGGGGTCGCTAACAGTCGGACAGACTGAGTGACTTTACTTTCACTTTTCTCTTTCATGCATTGGAGAAGGAAATGGCAACCCACTCCAGTATTCTTGCCTGGAGAATCCCAGGGACGGGGGAGCCTGGTGGGCTGCCGTCTATGGGGTCACACAGAGTCGGACACGACTGAAGTGACTTAGCAGCAGCAGCAGCAGCAGCGCAGTCATGTCCGACTCTGCGACCCCATGGACTGCAGCACGCCAGGCCTCCCTGTCCATCACCAACTCCTGGAGTTTACTCAAACTCATATCCATTCAGTAGTTGATGCCATCCAATCATCCTCTGTTGCCCCCTTCTCCTTCTGCCTTCTCCAGGTAAGGTACTGGCTGCTTACTATATACCAACTCATTAGCTCAATCTAAAGTGAAGTGGCTCAGTCGTGTCTGACTCTTTGTGACCCTATGGACTGTAGCCTACCAGATTCCTCTGTCCATGGGATTTTCCAGACTAGAATACTGGAGTGGGTTGCCATTTCCTTCTCCAGGAGATCTTCCTGATGCAGGGATTGAACCCAGGTCTCCCGCATTGTAGGCAGACGCTTTACCCTCTGAGCCACCAGGGAAGTCCTAGGTCAGTCTAAAGAGTGCCCTATATATCATTTATCCCCACTTCTTCATGGATGAAGAAATGAAGTAATTCTAGGTCAGTTGTTAAAATCAGAAATCAAATCTGAGCTGGCTAACCCAATAGCTCATGAACCCTCTAACTAGAGTTAGAGGTTTGGTTCTGACTCTATGTCTGCCAAGCTGGTGATCCTGAATAATCTGCTAAATCTATCTGGATCTTAGTATCCCTCTGTGTAAAGCTGATGTTTTAAGAGCAGACAATTTCACAGACTCCTTCTGGCTAGAGAAATTCTATTTGGGGGAAAAAATAAACCTGTGCAAGTCAGAATAGTAAGGACCATTACAATAGCCTATTATAATCCCATCATGATCGGTTGGATCTGTTTGGGTATTCAGTAGAACCTATCATACTGTTACACCTTTAAACAGAAGTTTTAGCTATATAACTCAAAATATTATATGTGCCTGCTAAGTCGCTTCAGTCGTGTCCAACTCTGTGACCCTATGAGCTATAGCCTGCCAGGCTCCTCTGTCCATGGGATTCTCCAGGTAAGAATACTGGAGTGGGTTGCCATGCCNGAACCTATCATACTGTTACACCTTTAAACAGAAGTTTTAGCTATATAACTCAAAATATTATATGTGCCTGCTAAGTCGCTTCAGTCGTGTCCAACTCTGTGACCCTATGAGCTATAGCCTGCCAGGCTCCTCTGTCCATGGGATTCTCCAGGTAAGAATACTGGAGTGGGTTGCCATGCCCTCCTCCAGGGGATCTTCCCAACCCAGGGATCCAACCCATGTCTCTTAAGTCTCCTGCATTAGCAGGTGGGTTCTTTACCACTAGCGCCACTTGGGAAGCCCCAAGCACACATTTGGTGAAGGTGGTCTTAACCACTTAGTCAGCTCATCCTCAACTCCAAATACTGTATGCATCACTTGAATTAATTTTCGTTGGTTAAAAATTATAAATGAACAAACCATATGACATACTGTGTAAAGAATGTAGAAGTGCAGTAGCAAAGACCACCAATTTTTATTTTGCCACCATTTAGTATCTTAAATATGTTATTTAAGATATTATTTTTTCAGCCAATCCAGGAACAGTCTGTACAAACTAGTCTCTAGAAATTTATATACTTTTATTCTAGAAAGATCTGAAACATACATAACATGAGCAAGTGATTTGTCCAAAAGTCTTCTACAAACTACATAAAATATTGCTCTAAGACAATGTAGGGGAAAAGAAAGCTTGTGCTGTTTTGAGTAAGTAAAGCAAGTTATTGCCACAACACTTATTTGATGTAACTGTTAAAGGAAAACTTGCTCAATGAAACATTTATGTAATATGCCTAGGAAAACAATTTGGATGCATAGAGTACCCTTTTGCTAAATAATTATAGTGTTTACCTTTTTGGCTACTGTTCATTTAACCAAGAGGCAAAAATATGTTGCTAAGGCTACAAACAAGCAATTTGCTGTCCAGTGTTAATTAACACAAGAATTAACATGGTACTGTGAGGGTGAATCTCGATGAAACGGGCCCTACCAAGATGTACTGAAGTTGGTGGGCCATAATCACGGGCCAAGAAGTCCTGGCATCTAGCATCTAGACACGCTGCAGATCCTGCCATTCCACTCAGTAAAAGAGCTGCAAAAACCTGCCCAAGACAAATAAACATGCATGGGACCCCTGTAGAGGATCCAAAGCAAATGTGGAAATTGAGATTCATTCATGAGAACCAACTGTCACAGAAACTGGGTGGGTTTCGCATGAACCAGCTGGACGCATTGTGTAACTGGATGTTTATCATGCTCTGCAATACGTGGAACTGAACAGAGTGGCATGAATTAATCTGCATCAATTTCTAATTGTTCTCTCCCTTACCCTGGGCCCTTATGGTACTGCTTGACCCATGTCTATAATCTCTTAGATGTTTTGTTTCAGGTAAGAGGCAGCACCTCACAAAACCACTTCATGTTAAGTGCTTAATGTTTGGGTTCTGCACGTGGAAAAGTTGTTTCAACCTGCAGTTGTGTCAGTTTTGAACTGACTACCAGCCCAGCCATGTTAATTATGACTCAATCTCTCATTTGAAGGTCATCAATAATACAAATAATAATGGTAATATTAAAATACATATGTAGTCAATATGCCAAAGTGAATAAATCATTTTTGTTAACAACTGAACCAGAATATATGAGAATTCTTTTCTGACCTCCATTGGAAAGTTTTTTATTTATTCTGATTTGATTTTAACTTCTTTGTAGTGTAATTTTATAATCACACTCAGGAAAAGGTGCCATAAAACACTACACACTGAGCTTGTTTCCTTAACTGACTGTGAGCATCTCTTCCTTTTTAAAATAATGTAATTGATGCCAAATAATGATAAATTTGTCATAGAAAGGTATAGAGGCAGCACCTCACAAAACCACTTCATGTTAAGTGCTTAATGTTTGGGTTCTGCACGTGGAAAAGTTGTTTCAACCTGCAGTTGTGTCAGTTTTGAACTGACTACCAGCCCAGCCATGTTAATTATGACTCAATCTCTCATTTGAAGGTCATCAATAATACAAATAATAATGGTAATATTAAAATACATATGTAGTCAATATGCCAAAGTGAATAAATCATTTTTGTTAACAACTGAACCAGAATATATGAGAATTCTTTTCTGACCTCCATTGGAAAGTTTTTTATTTATTCTGATTTGATTTTAACTTCTTTGTAGTGTAATTTTATAATCACACTCAGGAAAAGGTGCCATAAAACACTACACACTGAGCTTGTTTCCTTAACTGACTGTGAGCATCTCTTCCTTTTTAAAATAATGTAATTGATGCCAAATAATGATAAATTTGTCATAGAAAGGTATGGTACCTACAACTGGATAATGGAAATAACTCATTTTAATTATCTTAATTATTATCGTGATAATTTCTTAAACATGTCATGTCTTCAGAGTCTTAACTATCATACATGAAAGTGAAAGTGAAGTCACTCAGTTGTGTCTGACTCTTTGCGACCCTGTGGACGGTAGCCTACCAGGCTCCTCCCTCCATGGGATTCTTCAGGCAAGAGTACTGGAGTGGGTTGCCATTTCCTTCTCCAGGGGATCTTCCCAACCCGGGGATCGAACCCAGGTTTCCTGCATTCCAGGCAGATGCTTTAACCTCCGAGCCACTAGCGTATAAAAACATCCATGTGAAAAGAACTGTGCTCTAAAACATAGCTATATGTTTTAGAGCCTACATAGATACTTTGTGTAGGTATTCTGAATTAAACTAAGGTTGTGAAATTAAGACTAGCTTCCCTCCACCACTCTCTGAGGTTAATCTCTTTATCATGTGCACTGCCTTTCTTGGGAGATGGTGTGATGAAAACAATTTGAGGAATTTATAATCTAAGATATCTGATAAAATACCACAGATCAGACAACCTCAAAGCCCAGGAAAAGTGTTACTTGATGAATTAGCCAAAGATGAAGTATTCAATTAAAAATATGAGCCCTTCAGAAAGTAATCAAAACAAGACTACTTTTTTTTTCCCCCTTGAGTAGTTCAGACTGACAAGTGAGCATCTGAGTTGTTCTAGTCTGAGTTCGGAGAAGGCAGTGGCACCCAACTCCAGTACTCTTGCCTGGAAAATCCCATGGATGGAGGAGCCTGGTAGACTGCAGTCCATGGGGTTGCTAGGAGTCGGACACGACTGAGCGCCTTCACTTTCACTTTTCACTGTCATGCATTGGAGAAGGCAATGGCGACCCACTCCAGTGTTCTTGCCCGGAGAATCCCAGGGACGGGGGCGCCTGGTGGGCTGCCATCTATGGGGTCGCACAGAGTCGGACACTGAAGTGACTCAGCAGCAGCAGCAGAAGCTGCAGTCTGAGTTCAGATTCTGGTGTTTATTTATTCGGTCAGCACTGACCAAAGTTTCTTTGAAATTCACAATTTGTAGAAGAGAACTGTACAAACCATCAGCCCAGATGTGACTAGCACCCTGTCTCAGTCTCCATTTCTGTCAGCCTCTTTACCGTTAGTTTTGTAAAGTAACAGTTATTTCTTATTGGCACTAGTAGAAATTACAGGATATAAAGCCCCTTTTATGAAAAATAAAAATAAAGAAGAAACCTTTTTCTCTTTGCTGTTTATTTTCCTCCTTCCTAGAATCTAGATAACAACTGGGAAAAGACATGGGGGAATTCCCTGGTGGTTCAGTGGTTAGGATTCAGCACTTTCACTGCTGGGGCCCAGGTTCAGTCCTTCAGTTCAGTCACTCAGTTGTGTCTGACTCTTTGCGACCCCATGGACTGAAGCACACCAGGCCTCTCTGTCCATCACCAACTTCCATAGCTTCTTAAACTCATGTCAAGCGAGTCGGTGATGCCATCCAACCATCTCATCCTTTGTCGTCCCCTTCTCTTTCTGCCCTCAATCTTTCCCAGCACCAGGGTCTTTTCAAATGAGTCAGTTATTTGCATTAGGTGACCAAAGTATGGGAGTTTCAGCATCAACATCAGTCCTTTCAATGAATATTCAGGACTGATTTCCATAAGGATGGACTGGTTGGATCTCCTTGCAGTCCAAGGGACCCTCAAGAGTCTTCTCCAACACCACAGTTCAAGAGCATCAATTCTTCAGTGCTCAGTTTTCTTCATGGTCCAACTCTCACATCCATACAAGACCACTGGAAAAACCATAGCCTTGACTAGATGGACTTTTGTTGGCAGAGTAATGTCTCTGCTTTTTAATACGTTGTTGAGGTTGGACATAGCTTTTCTTTCAAGGAGCAAGCGTCTTTTAATTTCATGGCTGCAGTCACCAACTGCAGTGATTTTAGAGTCTTCCCCGAAAAAAGTCTCTCACTGTTTTCACTGTTTCCCCATCTATTCGCCAGGAGGTGATGGGACCAGATGCTTAGTCAGGAAAATAAGATCTAGTATCCCACAAGCTACAAAGTGCAGCCAAAAAAAAAAAAAAAAAAGGGCCATAATTTACTCTTCATAGAAGATATTTAAGAATTAGGGAGAAATTTTAAGGAATAAACTTAAGATGTGTATAAGAGACAGGGAGTAGATAAAACAGGAATGGGCTGATTAGAAAGGAAGAAGGCTTCTGGCTGACTCCCAGTTTCTCATCTTCTACTCCATCTTCCAGGGAGTTCTCTCTGGAACAGATGTTTCACTCCTATACTGTAAAGAGGCTTAAGCAGCCCTTCTACTTTANAAATCTTACTTTTTTTTTGTTTTGTAAAAAAAAAAAAAAAAAGTCAAGGTTTAATTTTCCAAATTTCAATCATGTACTTGCCCCCTTTAAAATATTGAGCATTTCCATGTATCACTTCTATGCACATAATAATACCAATTTTTACCTACGTCCTAAATTTTACCCCTAAAATTCTTTCTCTTTTCTAATTGTGTTAACTATTATCTTAGAAACTGTGTGAAATAACACTGGCAATTATACACCATATAATTTCATTGATATAAAATTATTTAAATGACAAAATTGTAGAAATGGAAAACAGATAAGTGATGATCAGAGGCTAGGTGAAGAGGTGGGGGAAAGGAAGGTAGGTGTGGCTATTTAAAAGGTGGCCTGATCCTAGCAGCAGTGGAAATGGTACATATCTGAAGTGTATCATTGTCAGTATCCTGACTGAGACTGGTTTGCCATTAGGAAAAGGTACATGAATCTCCATATTCTTCTTAAAATTGCATGTAAATGTACCATTCTCTCAAAATAAAAAGTTTTTTTAGAATATTTTATCTTAATTTTCTTGATTATGCCATGCACAGATTGTGGGATTTTAGTTCCTGGACCAGGGATGGAACCTGAGCCCTTGGCAGTGAGACTACAGAGTCCTAACCACTGGACTGCCAGGGAATTCCTTCTATTTCATTTTTTATGGGAAAATATATTTACATTCAGAAGCACGTGTGTCAAAGATGGAAACAGGTCACTAGTTCACATGAAAAACCAGTATCACTTGTTAGAAATTACAGAACAGAATCACAAAAAGAAAAATATGATTCTTCAAAGTATCACACTTGGAGATAAAAGTTGCTACTGTCTGGATCTGTATGATAGATGCAATGGAAAGTTGAGTCTATTCCAAGAGAAAATCCACTTAGATAATGCACAGGTGTGTACAGATACACTCACACACACACACACACACACACCCCACTGGACTGGAACTACTGCCTTCGTCCAGAGACTGGGTAGCTGAAAGCCACATTTAACTGCTTCCACCCCCGAGCCCTCTGCCACCACCTACTTATCCACTTTATTTACTCAATAAATCAGTACATCAGTTTCCTACCTACCAGAGAACAGATCTCTCTGCTGGGCATGAAAGCCTTTAAAGGCTTTCAGAAAACGGTCTGATTGTCTCTGTAGTGTCTTAGACACCTGACTCTCTTCCTACCTCTCAACAAATATGAAATATGCACTATGTATTTGCCATATACAAATTGCTGGACTCTGTGTTGGGAATTCAGTGGAAATATGAAACAGTCCCTCCTTTTAAGAAGTTGTGGCTGGTGAGAAAATTTTTTAAAAAGTAAATAGAAAAGACAGACTAATACAAGGTACAAAAGACGTTACATTCCAGCATTTCAGTGCCTTGATAAGAACACGCGCAGGTCAAGTGATAGCACATTGACGTGTGAGAGGAGGGGGGAGGGAGAGAGCTTCTTAGACTTGATGATGTACAAACTGTATGTGGATCCCAAGCTTCAGGCTTATACTTGCTGCTACACAGAAGAAAATAAAAAGTCAGAAAGGGAAACTCAAATATGACAAGAGCCAGGCAAAACAGAACAAGCTAAGATGACTTTATGATAACATAAAGCTTAAAAGAAGAAGATCTGTATGTAGAATCATTTTTGTTTATCACGAAATCCCACCTCTCTGTATCATTACAAATAATTACAGTTTACTAGTCATTATTAGCTAAACTACACCTCACAAACATCTCCTCCTTTTCCTCAGATACAAACACAGACAAGCATGTTTCCACCCCACAGTCTTTGCACTTTTTCTTTTCTCTTCGCGCTCTGTTCAGATATTTACATGGATTCTTGCAGACCCTGCAGAGGCTTTCATATCACCCAATCGAAACCAGCATTCCATGCCCCTCTTAATCCCTTGGCCCTTGCTCGTTTTTATACATAGAACCTGAATCCTATCCAAGTATTTGCATCCTATCCAAGTATTCTGTATTTATTTGTTTGCCTATTGTCTGTCTCCCTAGATAACGTGAGAGCTCCCTCTCACAGGAGATATATGTTTTTGTTGCTGTTGCTGATTTAGCTCTTGTGTCCCAGGACCTGGTCATTGTTTATCACATCACATCACATTGCAATAAATATTACTGACTGAAAAAATGCATATCATTTAATTCTTAAAACAACTCAAAGAAGTTGGGAAAACTGAGGATTAGAGAGGATAAAAAATTAGTCATATGGTTCACAGATCATATCAATAAATGGAAGAGTTAGAATTTGAATCTGAGAGAGCCTGGGGATTTAAACAGCTACACATATGTATTGCCTTTGAGATGAGTGTGAGTAATTCCAAGAGGAGTGTTCAGGTTGAAGAAAGCAAGAACATACAATGAATTCTAAAAAGTCCATGTGAGCATGGACTGTGACAAGAATGGGCTCACTTTCATTGAGATAAAATAAATAGGAAAAATATAGGATGATTGTGAGGCGAGAGGGCAAACGTGAGTCTCTAAATGCATCAACATTAGTGGAAAACAATAAACAATAGCAACAAAGACTAAAGCTATCAGTCCTCTAACTTGTAAACCCCAGAATTCTATGAGCATCTTCTGGAAAACATGGGGAATGATGGAGAAAAAGTCATCGAGTCAGCTCACACACACCTTTCTGGAATGGCCACCTGCTCCCACTTGGGGTCACCATCATCCAGTCGAATGCAGGCCTGCTTTGTCAACCTGAAGACAGCCTGCTCCTGGCGCTGACCTGGTCAGCATCACCCTTAACTGTCTGTGCCATGATCCCATTATGTGTTTCCTCTTCACCATGATAAAATGAATCCCTTTCTCCTGATCTTTGAGCATATTTTAAGTTACTGGAAGCAAATTCTCCAAGGACGTTTTCCAATCAAGTTTTAAATTCTACGAATTTTCTGACTTTCATCCTTTAGTGGAAGAACTATTTTCACATTTTGGTCAGTCACCATGAGCATCTTTTTCTCATACTTGGAAAAAAGAGCATTTGCAATCTACCTCAAAGACACAGAGAGCAAAATCTCTTTCCTATTAAACACACAGAGACATTTCTACAGGCTTGAGGCCCCTGTCCCCTCACACATGGGGGCAAGGAGGCCACTTGCCTTTCCTCAAATTTCTAATGACAGCCAGAGAGACTTAGACCCAGGGGAGAAATGAAGGCCATTAGGTGCCTCCAAGCGCAGGCCAGATACTTAATCACGTTAAATGAAAGCCGTTAAAACCGGGCAGTCGGAGAGGAATAGAGATTTTGCTCCTCTTCTCCACTAGCGTGCTGCCAAGAACATTGTTATCCAAATAAATCACCGAGGTAACATTCTATTTAAAATTCTCTCTGTCTTGGCTTCCATCCCCTTTTTCAAAGCCTCATCGAATCCTGTTTTAATTTATATTTTTCAAGAGGACATCACCTCACCATACAATACAAATGAGATACTACTGGTGACTGCATCTCAAGCTGTATTGGAAGCAGGCTCCTAAAATGCGGGTGGGCGTATGGTAGAAGGATACACCATTTTTCCTGGAGATGGGTCTCACCTCCTTCAATTTCTCACTCTCTCCAGTTAAGAAAAAGTTTCATCCTAGACTCTTAAAGGTAGTGGTCCTAGACCTGAGTCCCGGACCTAAGGGAGCACTGTGGGAGATGACTGCCCCAGTGTGAAGTGATGGAGGGGTTCTCTGGTGGGCTGGACTACAAAGCAGCCCAGCCTCAGTAGATTTCATCTAATTTCACTTGAACCAGCATTTATTGAGCCTGACCACCTCAGACACACTGCTAGGCACGTCCTCATATGTTCTCATTTTTCAGTCCCAAAGTAGCACTGTGAAGGAGACAGCGTTTACCCCATTATTATAGAATAAAGTCAAGGTTCAGAAATGTTAAATCGCATTCTCAAAGAGAAGAACTAAACTCTAAGCTCACAACTTGTGACGTCATATATGAAAATTTTGCTGCAGAGTGGATTCCAATATCTTGGCACATGTGAAAGAAGACACATTTTTCTTGGAATTGTTGAGTTTCATAACGACTCCAAAGGATTCTTCTGAATGTGAAGCTTGGCATATATCCCAACTTATATCTACATCCCAAACTGGTCTTTCTTATCTATGATAGGTAGTTGTTTCAGCTTTAACACATTTTTCTAGTCTTTAAGTACAGACACCTTGAAGCAGCCTTTGATTCAGTCTCTGGTCTATCTTTATCAATCTACTACCAAACCTTGCTTTTTTCTTCAAAATGTTTTCCAGTTCACTCTGTTTCCCTTCATCTTACATTCCTCACCCTAGTCGAGTCTGTCCTGAATCACTGCAATCACCTTCAACCTACCTTCCTTTCCACTGTTTTTCATGCTTTCCAATAACCACAGCAGCTAAGGTCACGCCATAGTGTGCAGAATCCTGTGCAAAATACTTTCTGCAGGGTCCCTATCTATATAAACCAGTTGATTTAAAAATGTACTGTAGAATTCAGGGCCCCATGTGAGGTATGATGGTTTATCAGTAGTGATTTAGAGTAACGTATAGAGGATGGACTCATATATATATATTTTTTTAGTTTTATGATCAGTGAATGTGAAGATTCCACCGTGTCCAGGAAACGTCTCTTCCTGTTCAAGTCCAGGAAACATCTTGTCAAGTTCTTTATTTTCCTGGTTAATTTTATATCTCCCACCACAAGAAAAAGGTAGTGATGCTGTTCAGTTCAGTTCAGTCACTCAGTTGTGTCCGACTCTTTGCAACCCCATGAATCGTGGCACGCCAGGCCTCCCTGTCCATCACCAATCCCGGAGTTTACCCAGACTCATGTCCATTGAGTCGGTGATGCCATCCAGCCATCTCATTCTCTGTCGTCCGCCTCTCCTCCTGCCCCCAGTCCCTCCCAGCATCAGAGCATTTTCCAGTGAGTCAACTCTTCACATGAGGTGGCCAAAGTACTGGAGTTTCAGCCTCAGCATTAGTCTTTCCAATGAACACCCAAGACTGATCTCCTTTAGGATGGACTGGTTGGATCTCCTTGCAGTCCAANATCCCTCCCAGCATCAGAGTCTTTTCCAATGAGTCAACTCTTCGCGTGAGGTGGCCAAAGTACTGGAGTTTTAGCTTCAGCATCATTCCCTCCAAAGAAATCCCAGGGCTGATCTCCTTCAGAAAGGACTGGTTGGGTCTCCGTGCAGTCCAAGGGACTCTCAAGAGTCTTCTCCAACACCACAGTTCAAAAGCATCAATTCTTTGGCACTCAGCTTTCTTCACAGTCCAACTCTCACATCCATACATGACCACTGGAAAAACCATAGCCTTGACCAGACGGACCTTTGTTGGCAAAGTAATGTCTCTGCTTTTCAATATGCTATCTAAGTTGGTTATAACTTTTCTTCCAAGGAATAAGAGTCTTTTAATTTCATGGCTGCAGTCACCATCTGCAGTGATAGGAACCCTGAATTAAATCCCATCCTTAGATCATGTAAAATGGTTTGTGTCATAGCTCTGACTTTGTTAGATCTTTGCAGAGAGATTATCCTTTTTAAAATAAGCATTTTAGCACAGTTTTAGATTTGCAGAAACATTGCAAAGGCAATATAGAGTTCCCATATATCCCTACCTAGTTTCTCCTATTATTAACATCTAAGATTAGTATGAAGATGAGATGGTTGGATGGCATAACCGACTTGGTGGACATGAGTTTGAGTAAGCTCCGGGAGTTGCTGATGGACAGGGAAGCCTGGCATGCTGCAGTCCACGGGGTTGCAAAAAGTCGGACCCGACTGAGCAACTGAAATGAACTGAAGGTTAGTATGGTTCCTTTGTTACAATGAGAGGTTAAAGCGTCTGCCTCCAATGCGGGAGACCCGGGTTCGATCCCTGGGTCGGGAAGATCCCCTGGAGAAGGAAATGGCAATCTACTCCAGTATTCTTGCCTGGAGAATACCATGGATGGAGAAGCCTAGTAGGTTACAGTCCATGGGGTCGCAAAGAGTCAGACACGATTGAGCGACTTCACCTTCACCTACTGATATGTTACTATTAAGTAAAGTCCATGCTTTATTCATATTTCCTTAATTATTTGCCTAATGTCCTTTTTCTTCACTAAGATTCCATCTAGGACATCACATTACATTTAGTTGTTTCTGATGACCTTGACAGTTTTGAAAGGGACTGGTCAGGCATTTTTCAGGATGTCCCTCAGTTGGGATTTGTCCTGTGTGTTTTTCTCATGATTAGATTAGGCTTGTGGAATTTTGTGAGGAGGTAAATCATGTCATACGAAGAGCTGACTCATTGGAAATGACTCTGATGCTGGGAGGGATTGCGGGCAGGAGGAGAAGGGGACGACAGAGGATGAGATGGCTTGATGGCGTCACCGACTCGATGGACGTGAGTCTGAGTGAACTCCGGGAGTTGGTGATGGACAGGGAGGCCTGGCGTGCTGCGATTCATGGGGTCACGAAGAGTCGGACAGACTAAGCGACTGAACTGAAATCATGTCATATCGAGAAAGTGCATACTATCAACATGATTTTTCACTGTTGATGTTTAACTTGATCATCTAGCTGAAGTCGTGTCTGTCAGGTTTCTCCACTGTAAAGTTATTCCTTTATTTTTCCTTTTCCCATATGCTACTCTTTGAAAGGGATTCACAATGTACTGCACACACTTTAAAAGTTGAAATTACACTTCACCTCTTTGAGGGTGGCAAATGTGCAGAAATTATTTGGAATTTTGTTGCATGAGAGATTTGTCTCCTTCATTGATGTATTTGTATTATTTACTTATATTAGAATGGTGTTGCAGATATTTATTTTATTCTCTGAGTTAAATAAATAGTCTGTGTTATTTATTTTTGTTTCAGCTTTGGCAAATGGGGATTCTTTTTGTTGGCTCTTGGGTCCCTTTGACATGCTCCCATCATTGTGTGTGTGTGTATATTTGAATATTGCTTTCTGGCACTACAAGATACTCAAGGGTTATTCTATTTCTTGTCCTAGTCCAAGAATCAGCCATTTCTGCAAGGATCCCTGGTTTCTTTTATTGGAGAATTATATTAGAAACCAAAAACTAGGCTCTAGGAATGCTCATTGTTACTGTGATATTATTCTATACCTGAGATAAGGGGGCAGTTATCCTTAATGCAAACATTTTTGAGGAGACAAAGCTGTGATATGGTTGAAGAGGTTCTGAACTTGAAGCTGCTATTTGTAAGTGTACTGTGAATACAAACAAGCCAATTCACTAGTGAGCCAGGATATACAACATGGGTATTTTTGTATCTTATCCATCTCATTTACAGGGTTTTAACAAAGATCTGGAAAGTTCATATTATTTGAAAATGTTTCATGAATTGAAAGTTTATATACAAAAGTTTGTCTACTTTCATCATCCTAATACTTTCCATACATGATGCCTGTTAATATCATAATTTTGATCAAATTTCATTCATTTTTAAGTACAGGATTGTAAACACCAGCATTTATTTATTTTTTAAATGAAAAATTTATAGTTTTTCATCTTAGAATTTATTTGGTAGTATGTCCATTAGAAATTTCTGATTTGAAAAAAGAAAGCTTCTACTATTTTGCTTAAATTATTTTCCTTTCCTCAAATGTGCGCATATTTTAAGAGATTTAAAAGAGAGTCAAGTCAGATTCTAAGAAAGAGACAACTGTAGTTACTTTTAGTAGTTATATCAGAGTAGCTTGGAGGGACTTGGAAGCTTCCCCCCAAACCCAACCCCTGGGGAGGCTCCCCTCCCACCAAATGAATATGCAATGTCAAAACAGTGCACTTGCCAAGCAAAATGTCACGCTGAGACAGGTCCCCTCAGCCCCCACTCCAACCTGCTTGCCCCCACCTTACTGCCATATAGAAATTCTGGGCCTGCCAATGTGTAGAGCCAGAAGGATTGTTTTCCTCCCAATCTGGACACTAGGAACAAGGCATTGGCTGAATCATGCTTTCCCCATGTGCTGCAAGCTACGAAGGCTGTGTCTTCAAAGGTAATGTGGTGGAGCTATCAGTAATTTTAAATAGACCATCCAAGGCAACTCATTTGAAAGGGTGCAACAAAATCAGATCAACCTCTTCCTGTTTGATGTCCCTTGTATAAACCAACTAGATGGGAGATTTTATTATATATGTATATATATATAGGCACCATGGAGATACAGTTAGAGTTTCAGGACGTGAGGCTCAGCTCAAAGCTGTCAGTCTCTGGGTATTGCTCCCTGGCCTGGTGACACTGTGGAATAACCCCCAGCTGTGGGCTATAAATGATGTAGAAGAAGCAATGAACCATCTCGGCATGAGAGGAAACACACATTGCTGGCATGGCTATGTTTGTGCTGCTTGTTGGAATTCTAAAACATGGTCTCATCTAGGCAAAGGAGCTCCTGACCTATCCCCATAGTCAAGGATTCCCAGAGTTTGCCTCTGCCCTGGGTGCTAGCGCAACTCTGCCCCCGCCTGAATCAACTTCGCTTTCCTCCGCGTGGAGCCCAGCTCACTCACAGCACTTATTTAAATCAGAGTATTTGCCTCTCCTTTTCATTAAGCACTAATGTCACAGGAAAGAAAGAAACACACGAGGAAGAGAGTTGCTTATTGTACTACAGACACAATACATAGATGTCTATTTGGAAAATGAGAATTATTTGGTTCAAACAGAATTTTCATTTTGCTGTAAATAAATTGGCTTAAGGTGAAATGACCAAGCAGAGAGAGGGCAGCACAGTGGAAATCCAGACTGCTTGAAAATGTGTTTATTTAAATGAATGAATAGTCATGGTATTTCTAGTTTAATGTGGAAAAGAGGCGTTCTCGTTGGTTTGGGAAAAGCTCCCTATGGGCTGTTCATCTTAAACACAGCCTAACAGAGTGCTGCTTAATGAGAGCCATGCAGATCTCAAATTCAATTTTGTTTTTAACTGGCTAAAGCACGTCTTTAACTTTGATCTGTAAGTAGGAGTCAGGAGCATGATTGGCTAATGTTTGACTTCCAGTTGGCCTAATGAGATTTTATGAATATCAATATTGCTACAGCATCATAATGTATTTGCTGGCTTTTTGTGGCAGTGAAAAAATATTGCTATTAGTCAAATAAGTTGGTTTCATAACACCACAGTAATTACTCCGATTTCCCTTTGGTGAGTGTGGTACAACGGCTTCTTAATTTTGGGGGAGGTCAGCATATTTTTTTAATTGATGCTTAGTTTGACCACATCTAATGTCAGTCAACTGTTGTTAATAGGCTCTATTATAACACAAAGTGCTGATATTCTAAACGTCGCTGGTGAACCCCAACAGGGCTGTGTATTCAGGCCAGCTCTACAAGGTTGCATTAGTCATTCAGCAGCGGTACCAAATTTATGTTGTTAAATTCATTTCAGCCATTGAAACTTGACAACTAATTTTGGATAAGAATGATTGGAATTGATAAACTCTTATTTTTGGAAGGGGCTGTTTTTCAAAACAAATCTTTTATCTAGTATGGCACATAATTTAGTGGAAACATACACAGATCGGCATTGCTGTTGATCATGAGGGTGGGGGAAGCATTCAAATCATTAGATCCTTTATTTTTCAGGAAGAAATAAAGAATATTGTATGAAGGCCACAGTGCTCAGCCAAACATATATACATACAACTGCTGCTGCTAAGTCGCTTCAGTTATGTCTGACTCTGTGTGACCTCATGGATGGCAGCCCACCAGGCTCCTCTGTCCACGGAATTCTCCAGGCAAGAATACTGGAGTGGGTTGCCACTTCCTTCTCCCATACATATAACAATAGTTGGTATGCTTGTAATTTTTAGAAAGAAAGATGGAAAAATATTTTCTTGGTGTTTATTTTCCACAAATCTTATAATTTACCTTTACGAAAACAAAACAGTTGATGTTTCTGGCATGGCAAAAAGCTCCAAGAAGAAGAAAATCAGGGTGTCTATTTCATGAATGCCTTCTATAGGAGGTACACGTTTAGTCTTTAGAAAAATGCTGAGAAGTGAATGGGCTGTGTGGGAAGTCATAAAGGGAGATGAAGTCAACACCAAGATGCAGGGACATACTGTGCTTCTTAGGCACTTTCCTGAGCTGTTTAAAAACATAATCCCCAAGAAAGGCAATTTTGACCTAGGTGAGTATTCTCTGATATTAGAAATTTCAAAACGCATTTCGAAGCATTGAGCAGGAGTCTAAATGTTTATGTATATGTTGGGGCTCCCTGCCCCATGGGAACTTTTGCTCTTCTGAAAAGATGGGATGTAAGATTTTGTGAAAGGCACTTTTTTATACATCATTTCACTGGAGTTTCATAAACAGATTTCCAAGTTGGAATAATTACCTCCATCTTGTAGAAAAGGGAACTGACACTCAAAATTATCAAGTAATTTGTTGAAAATCTCATGGCTATTGGCTAAGCTTGGATTCCCATTTAGATCTCTCTTATTGAAAGTCCTTATTCTTTTAAAATAATATCATCAACAATAAATATTAATAGATAATACAAACTGCCTACTATGTGTCAGGCATTGTGGTAAACACCGTCCATTGATTATCTCATTTAATCCTCATGATAACCTTACAAAATAGGTTATTATTCCCATTTTACAGGTAAGGGAAACTGAGGTTTAGGGAAGTTGATTTACTGGCTCAAGGCTCCCCAGCTTGTAAACATCAGAGAAGGGGCTTGAATACATCCTTGTGTGACACCAGTGCTGTAAGGACATGGACTCTGCCAACTTCTGCCCTTCTCAAGTCATACCAATTCATGCATTCAACCCAGAGTGTCTTTCCTTAGAGGCCATCTCATCTATCCTTCATCTAATAAAGGATCAACTGGCCTTAAGGAAGTCCTGTCATGCCTGTATTCCCTTCTAACAGGAGACTTTTGGCTACTTTAACATTTTTATTTATTCATTTAAAAATTTTATTGAAGTGTAGTTGATTTACAATGTCATTTTCAGGTGTACAACATAGTGATTTCATTACATATATACATCTATTCATTCTTTTTTAGATTCTTTTCCCTTTTAAGTTATTACAGAATAGAGTTCCCTGTGCTATATAGTAGGTTCTTGTTGGTTATTTTATATATATAGTGTGAGTATATATATATATATGAGTATAGTATATATGTATATATATAGTATATATAATATAGTAGTGAGAAGGCAATGGCACCCCACTCCAATACTCTTGCCTGGAGAACCCCATGGACAGAGGAGCCTGGTAGGCTACAGTCCATGGGGTCACGAAGAGTCGGACACGACTGAGCAACTTCCCTTTCACTTTTCACTTTCATGCATTGGAGAAGGAAATGGCAACCACTCCAGTGTTCTTGCCTGAAGAATCCCAGGGACGGGGGAGCCTGGTGGGCTGCCATCTATGGGTTCACACATAGTCAGACACGACTGAAGTGACTTAGCAGCAGTAGCTAATGCTAACCTCATCTTATAGCTAAGGAAATCGCCTTGGTGAGTTTGAATCACTTGCCCAGGACCGGTTGTTAGAATATGGCTGAGCTGAAATTCGCTCCCAGATGGGCCTGGCTCCGAAGGCCATTTCTTTTCACTGAAATGGAAGCTTAAGACTGAACGGGTCATATTTTTGCTCACCTTTGCATCTCCCAGTGCCCGCTGTAATGACTGGTCCTCAGTGACATGATAGCTCCCTGCCAGTGTCTTCCCTGGCCTCCAAAGTTACCATCTGCACCTCTGAAAACTGCCTCTTTCCCTTAGCTACTCCTTCATATCCCACTCTCAGCTAAATCAAAACCTCCTGCAGTGCTGATTTAGAATTTGCTACCTGTCCAGCCTCTATTCTCCTTTCTGATTCTCTCATGGTATTTATAACCCCTTGAATGAAATAGATCCTGTCAGCCTCATTTTCCAGGTGAGGAGAATGGCTGGGGGGAGGTAAGTGGCTTCCCATAGGCACATGTCTCATGTGAGATGGAGCTGGTCTGTGTCTTACTCCAAAGCCTGTGCTCCTCTGGCATGGAATATGTACTGCATCTTGAAGGCAGGGATTAGAACTGTGTTGAGTTGGACCTTCTAGGTGAGAACAGGCTAGAATTAAGAACACAAGCAAATCCTCAAAGGTATGAGGACATGTGGCCAGTCCTGAGAAGGGGCACTCTTGAATAAAATCATCAAGATTCTGGTATTTTTGATCTGTGTGCTAAGGGAGGACCTGGGCCATTTAATGGTGCTATGTTCTTGCCTCTTGACCACTACAATTCTCAATCATGCTCTTCCCATTGAGGACCAGCCACTAGGAGTTGGGAACCATTTAGTTGGAGGGTAGCTCTGGCTCTTTGACAAACTTTTTAATCACTCATTCTGCAGCCAGCAGTTGCTTCCCTTGTGTTCTGAGGAATCCACACCCACAGCTTTCCTGTTATTGCCTTCCTCCAGGTCTGGAAGAAGATTTGGCTCAGTCCCTGCTTTGAGTTTTCACTCTAAGGGCACAGCAAGGCTCACTAGTTAGAACATCTCTGCCGTCTCCTATCATATCGTCCATAGTTACTCCTTCCAGAGAACACCTGGTTTTTGGCATCAGGAAGGAGAACATTTGACAGAACCAGAGAGTCCCAAAAAGCCCATTCCTGATGAAACAGTTTTGCTTTTTCTCCTCCCATGCTTTTGTTTAAATTTCAGGTTTCTGTCTGGGGTGCCTCTTGAAGTTAGGAAATCAGACTGTAAAGAGTGTCACTGCTGAGGTCTGGTAACAAAGCACTACAATATTAAAGCCCAGTGATACCAAATTTGGCAAATTTTTGTTGTAGATCATGCAACAAATGAATATTCTTGGCTGTTCTGTGTTGTCAGACCAATGGGAAACAAGTCTTGATTTTTCTAAATGTTCTCACCTTTATGGATAAAGACTTTGCGGGTTGGCCATTTTATTCAGGCTGGAAGTTACCACTTTCTTCTCTCTGTCCCACTGCGTCTCCATTGTCATGAGATCAGGGGTCTTGCCTGCTGCTCGGTCAATGCACTGTGCCCAGGTCTCAGTAATGAAGAAAGAAGGCTGGCTGTGAACACAGTTTCACTCCTCCTCCTTCTGATACTCTGCCTTACCTGTGCCTTGAAATCTAATGGAGGACATAGCTGTCTAGTGCCTTTCTCCTTCTATTTCACCAAATTAATATGTGGTATGTGCTAGGCCCTGGATGCAGTGACAAAAAACATGATAAGGCCCTTGCCCTCCATAACTGTTCAGTCCACTGATGCCAGGAGCACTCCTGCCTGTTCAACAGTTTTCTGCATTCACAAACTCCTCCTTTGCTCTTCTGTGCATTGGAAAGCATTGTGAACTCCTCCTGCCCCTTTATTCAATCAGCTCAGTGTTTCATTAACCTGAAGAGTTTGTTTGTTCAGCAGAGCTGGAGAATTGGGCGCATGCTAACTATATTAGATCACTTATAAAAGTATTAGAGATGGCCAATGTCACCTCTGGTGCTCTCTCTTGTTGGATTCTGTCTTGTCTTTAAGCCAATGCACTTGACACAGGTTAGGTATATAGTACGTGTTCAATATGTTTCTTGTTGACTCATTGATCCCCTTTCCTTGTCAGGCTAGTTCCCACAATCCCAGGATGACTCAGTGTTGTAGTGACCCTGGACTTGAAATATCGTCAGAAGGGTTTTTTGAGACTAAATAAGAGCCATGTGAACCATATGAATTCGTTTCTCTTAGTTGCCATGCTTGCTGTCTCAGAGGAGGGCCATGATCAAGCAGGCATAAATTCATCGTCTCTTACCTCAATCCTATTCCTATTCTCCCATTGGTTTTGTTGTCTTCAGCATTCAGTGATATGAACACTTTGATTCTAAGGGTTTACAGGTCTCAATGAAATGATTTGTCTTTCCAAGGTCTGGAAGCCAGCCTCTTAAGCCTTCTGCCAACTCTGCAATGCTTTGGCTACTGGTAGTAAAATTTGAATGTCTGCTCAGGAGGTCCCCAGCTTTTTTCTTGACCCCCTATGTTTACACACTACAGCTCTTTTCTAGCAATGTAAGCTGTATCATTAATGCCAATTTATGCAAATATTAAGTACCAGGGCCTGTTCTAGGTGTAAAGAACATGGGTCTCTGTGCTCAGGGAGCTGACATTCTAGTAGAAGATAGGAAGTAATAAAGTGAACAAGCAAACATGATTAAAAGTGAGAATTTCAGATTGTGGTAAGGAGCAAATAACTGAGGTGAAGTGATAGAGACATGGGGCTAGGCCAGGAGGAAGAGGCTGTTTTAAGCAGCACCTCCTCTTTGAGAGGTGGCATGGGACCAGATATGGCATGATGAGGAGGCAGACACATAATGATCCTGAGGAAGAAGGTTCTTGGCAGAGGAGACCTAGGCGCCAGGTCCCTAAGGTGGGATCAGCTTGGTTCTTCATTAAGAATTACTGGCCGAATTTCAACTAGACACCAGGTCCAACCATAATATCCAATGTGAATACTTCTTTACATAGTTTAACAGTGACTATTATTTATGAAGGGCTTCCACGTGGCACTAGTGGTCAAGAACCCACCTGCCAATGCAGGAGACATGAGATGCGGGTTTGATCCCTGGGTTGGAAATGGCAACCCATTCCAGTATTCTTGCCTGGAAAATCCCATGGACAGAGGAGCCTGGCGGGGTACAGTCCATGGGGTTGCAAAGAGTCAGACATGACTGAAATGACAGTATGCAGCACGTGCATTATTTATGAATCACCAGGTAATATGCTGGACACTCCGCACCATTAGCACTAGTTGCTAAAAGTGTAAGCCAGATGAAAGCAGGGATATTTATGTTTTGTTCAATGATATATCTCACATGCACACAGAAAGTGTACAATAATTTGCGACCTTAGCATATCATTACCACAATCCTATAGCTGATATCGTACCTCCTCTAATTTAGAAATGAGACTAAGGCCCAGAGACATTAAGAAGAAGAGTTGGGATTGGAGCCTGAGACTGTCAGACTCGAAAGCCAGTGCATTTCCTGCTGTGCTCTACCTCCTATGCTTGTTCTAGTACATCTGACCCACCTGCTTCCCAAGTCTAATCTTGTTAGCATCCCACTGAGTCAAGACTGAGGCAGGGAGTTAATTTGGCTGTTCTGCTCAGCCTTGTTCATCAGGGAGTGGTCCTTCAGCAGCCCAATCATTATATGGTCCCACTGATTTCCAAGCTAACTTGCTGCCTTTGATATGGGCTCAGATCTTTTCAAAAAACCAGACCTCAGACTCTGACTGCCAATGCTTGCCTTGTAAGAGGTTTTACATAAATCATGGAATCAGAGCACAGTGCATGCTCTCACATTTAGGCAAATGTTAAAGAGAAGGGAGGAAGGGAACTAACGTGAATTGAAAATCTGCTCTGTGACTTGTTTATGGGTTTGTATTTTATGTACTGAATGTTATCTGAAAATTAATAATTATCATGTCAGAATGATGAGAATTGGCTTAAGAGTTGGGTAGATCTGGATTAAATTCTAGGCTGTAGCACTTAGAAGCTGTATGATTTTAGAAAAGTTACTTAATCTCCATGTTCCTTTGTTATAAAATAGGTCTAATGTTACCTATTCTATGGGATTCTTGTGAAGATTGATAAGATAACACTTGGAAGTGCTTGCCCAAAGCCAGCATTCAAAAAATGAAACATATAATAAATCACTATACTTTATTGAGTCTAAGATGCCATCTATTAAGTACCATCATTTTATATACCACTCAGAAAAGGTGCTGTCAATTTAACTATCATGCACTATCAATTGTAAGATACATTCTGATATCAGAGATGGGCAAATGTGCATCTTAGAATGGATGAAATATGTGTATGTTATAGGTTATGTAACCCACTAATAATGACAATACATTAACAAATTACTGAAGCATTTAAGGCAAATCATTGGCTATTGTTTTTCAAGTGCTTTAAGAATTGAATGTCAGCACCTTTCTTCATAGCTTCTCTCAATTATTCATGACCCTCAAATCAAAAAGATTTTTCTTACATCAAGTCAAGCTGTCCCACAATGATTTCAGCCAGATTTCACTTGTTTATTTCACTCTGCAGACAATAAACAAGTGGCCAGTGTCCTCAGCACACTCATTCATCTGCTTGTTAACTTGCAACTTAAATGCCTTTCTTTCAGGCTAATTGCAATATAATTATCTCGGCCTGCAAAACATCTCACCAATGTAATGTGGATGAGTTCGGGGAATTAAGAGATTTAAAAAGTTTGCTATTCATTCATTCATCCAATACATATTTATGGAAAGCATAATATGTGCTTAGTCTTTTTTTAAATATTGGAAATAGGATTCTGAGCTAGACAAGGTGCCTACTCTCATGGAATTTGGGGGATGACGGTAATACATGAGTAACAAAGAAATAATATTTCAGACAGTGATGAAGTTTGTGACAAAAATAAAGCTGGATAATGTCATAGAAAGTGACTGATGCCGAGGCTATTGTAGGTAAAATGGCAGGGAAATTTCTTCAGAGATGTTACTATTGAATAGATACCTGAGTGATGCTGGCGGGGGTGGGGGGGCCTGTCTCTTATACACATCTNAGGCAATGCCAAAGAATGCTCAAACTACCGCACAATTGCACTCATCTCACACGCTAGTAAAGTAATGCTGTTACTATCCAAAATACCACTGTTCTTCAGAATTTGTTTATGTTGACCAATACAAACTTTCTTTCCCCTGACTTTCCCTAATACCCTTTATTTAATGCTGGTTACACTATTACTCAAGATGCCTGTAAACACCAGCTATCAGTGACTTTCATAGGTCATTACTGTGCATCACTGACAATATTAATGAATGTAAGTCTTATCCAGAGCATGCAAGAAAATAGAAATGCTAATTATTTCCTGGTGATATTGATTTACCATTCAGCATTTTATAGCATTAACATAAAATAACACCTCTTCCTATCACGTATTCTCTTGATTTGGGAAGATTATGATCAATATATTGCTAGAATATGATTATTTTCAATTGTTTTCAGTTTTATGGAGGTACACTTAATATGCAAAAACTGCATATATTTAATGCATACCCTCTGATGAGTTTGGACATATGCATACACCCGTGATACCATTACCACAAACAAGGAAACAAACATATCCATTACCACCAAAAGATTTCTGCGTCCTCTTGCTTTGTGTGTGTGTGTGTGTGTGTGTGTGTGTATTAAGAACACTTGGCATGAGAGCTACTCTCTTCATTTTTTAAGTACACAATACATATTGTTAACTATAGGTACTATGTTGCATGGCAGATTTCTAGATTTATTCATTTTGTCTAACTGTAATTTCATGCCTGCTGAACCACAATCCCCATTTTCCACTTCCCTCGCCCTATGGCAACCAGCATTTTATGTTTTACCGCTATGGGTTTGATTATTTTATACTTAGACTTCATAGAAGTACCAGACTTGTGGCATCTTGGTCTGGATGCAGTGAAACCTGCTTGAGAGCACTGCCAACTCCAGCTGCTTCTGGTTATCTGATAGGAAATAAGAAAATTTTGTGAAAGTCACTTCCAAGTATGGAGATTCTCTGAAACTCAGGCAGGGTGCCACTTACCTGAGTCTAAAAGTAGTAATACCTTCCTACCCAACATCATTTCCAGACCTTTTTAAAATGCTGCTTGTCTGAAAACTCATAATGTCTTGTTATTGCCAACCATACCCATTATATCCTCTTATCTGTTTTTCCTGACCCAGCATAATCTGACTTCTACAGTCTCTGCAGCCCAATTTCTCTCTGTTCTCCAATTCTCATCCATACCAGTTAAATAAGCTCTGACTGTATCTTCCATGTTCATTTCAACTCAGGTGTCTTGGCTCACATTTTTTCCCCTATTTTTCCCAGTTCAATCACATAAATCCTGTTCATTAAAAAAAATTCAGCTCAAGTCCTAAGTCTTCTCTGTGTACATAAATCCACACTGTTTTCTCCTTTTTTGTCAGTATGCTGTGTATAAAAGTCAGTGATAGTCACTTTAGGATAAAACTGGTTGCTTTTTCTTTTCTTTGTGCACGTGAGCCTATTTAGTTACCTCTCTTCAATTGAACTATAAGTTTCTCGATAGCTGGGAAGTATGAAATACACTATCTGGGATCCCTACAACACTTTGAACAATAGACATTAGATGAGAAATTCAACAAGGCAAAGTATCATCAATCCAAAGCTAAACTTGGTCACTTTGTTAGAATAAGGCATTTCTTCCTTGGAAATCTTGGTAAAAACAAGTGACTAAGAAAATCAAAAGGACAGGGTGAAATTTAGAGAATGATAAAGAGAACAGGAAAAGATGGTTTTTGTGCCCACCTTGTCAAAATATATTTCATCTAAGAAGTCAGATGGGTCTTTATTTTACTCTGGGGAGAGCAAATGATATGTGCAGTGAAAACACTTAACCATGGTTTCCTGAAGACATGTAATGCCACAGAGAGCACTTTAAACTGAAAAAAATAAGATCAGGTCCTTATTAATTGTGTGAAAAAAGAACAGTAGATCTGCAGGTTGTTGAAGGGAGAGCTGAAAGCAAACAGAAATCTCCACAATTTCTCTATTCATCTTTACTCTCCTAATTGCATTTTAAGGCAAAGGCCAAAAGATAAAATAGGATCTTTTATTTTTAAAATTGCTATTAAATTTCTTCTGTATTTGTAACCTCTTGTTACGGAATATTTCAAGCAGATACCAAAAATAAAAAGGGTAATAAAACAAGTCACTCAGAATCCTCACCATGTTGCAGGTCAGTCACAGACATTCTTACATCATCTTTACCTCCTACCTGTCCACCCAGATCATTTCTAAGCCAATTTCTAACATCATATAATTTAAAATTAATATTCAAGTATATATTTCTATTGTGTATTTGAGCTTCCCTTATCGCTCAGTTGGTAAAGAACCTGCCTGCACTGCAGGAGACGTGGGTTCGATCCCTGCCTGGGTCGGGAAGATCTCCTGGAGAAGGGAATGGCAACCCACTCCAGTACTCTTGCTGGAGAATTCCACGGACAGAGGAGCCTGGCAAGCTACAGTCCATGAGATCACAAAGAGTCAGTCACGACTGTGCAACTAACTTTCTTTCTTACATATCTCTAAATGACAAACACTTCCTTCATAAAAACTCATATTTTCATCAAACATACACATACACACAAAAAAATGTTTCCTTAATACCATCAAATAGCCAATGTTCACATTTTCCAAATCATATTGTGATCTTTTAACATATTGTGCTTTGAATTAAAATCAAAACAAAGCCCATACAGCTTCCCAGGTGGCGCTAGTGGTAAAGAACCTGCCTGCGAATGCAGGAGATGTAAGAGAGGAGGGTTCCATCCCTGGGACCGGAAGATGCCCTGGAGGAGGGCATGGTAACCCACTTCAGTATTCCTGCATGAGAATCCCCAGGGACAGAGAAGCCTGGTGGGTTGTAATCCACTGGGTCACAAAGAGTTGGACAGGGCTAAAGCGACTTAGCACGCACAGCACTGATTGCTTCCTGATGAAGTCTTCTGCCTAATTCAGGTGAAGTATTGGAGTCTTAAAAAAAAAAAAAAAAAAAAAAAGCCCATATATTGGACTGGTTAATATGTCACATGTGTTAATGTTTTCTGTGTCCATTTAATATTGTTTCTTTTTTTTTCTTATAATTTCTCCTTGCAATAACTTAACATATACCCTATGTTTCTCACAGTGTTTTACTGATTGCATTTCCTGTGGTATCATTTAACATGTTCTCCTGGTTCTAGCTCTTCGGTTTTTTCTAATTTGACAGATTTAGGCACTTGAATGTTTCAGAGGCTGTTTTGCTTTTTTGTTTCTTATTTGGCAAAACTGCTACATAGGTGGTGCTGTTATTTCCATAAGTAGATACTTACTGATTTAATTTTAATACTTACTGACCTAAGTTTTGAAAATTCTGAAAGAGATGGGAACTCTGAAAGAGATGGGCATACCAGACCACCTGACCTGCCTCTTGAGAAATCTGTATGCAGCTCAGGAAGCAACAGTTAGAACTGGACATGGAACCACAGACTGGTTCCAAATAGGAAAAGGAGTACGTCAAGGCTGTAAATTGTCACCCTGCTTATTTAACTTATATGCAGAGTACATCATGAGAAATGCTGGGCTGGAAGGAGCACAAGCTGGAATCAAGAGTGCCAGGAGAAGTATCAATAACCTCAGATATGCAGATAATACCAGAAAGTGAAGAAGAACTAAAGAGCCTCTTGATGAGAGTGAAAGAGGAGAGTGAAAAGGTTGGCTTAAAGCTCAACATTCAGAAAACAAAGATCATGGCACCTGGGACCATCACTTCATGGGAAATAGATGGGCAAACAGTGGAAACAGTGGCAGACTTTGTTTTTTGGGTTCCAAGATCACTGCAGATGGTGATTGCAGCTATGAAATTAAAAGACGCTTACTCCTTGGAAGAAAAGTTATGACCAACCTAGAAAGCATATTAAAAAGCAGAGATGTTACTTTGCCAACAAATGTCCATCTAGTCAAGGCTATGGTTTTTCCGGTGGTCATGAATGGATGTGAGAGTTGGACCATAAAGAAAGCTGAGCACCGAAGAATTGATGCTTTTGAACTCTGGTGTTGGAGAAGACTCTTGAGAGTCCCTTGGACTGCAAGGAGATCCAACCAGTCCATCCTAGAAGAAATCAGTCCTGAATATTCATTGGAAGGACTGATGTTGAAGCTGAAACTCCAATACTTTGGCCACCTGATGCAAAGAACTGACTCTTTAGAAAAGACCCTGATGCTGGGAAAGGTTGAAAGCAGGATGAGAAGGGGATGACAGAGGACAAGATGGTTGGATGGCATCACTGACTCAGTGGACGTGTTAAGTAGTTAGAATAGGAAAAAGGAGTCCTGAATGGCGGTGGCTAAAAGACAAGGAAGGGAGAAACCTGTGAAAATAGAACAAAGGAAGATCTGAGGACCAGAGTGAAGACCTCAGGTA